>LR812542.1:46007616-46085116 GCA_903798195.1 Danio kyathit
TTCTCCAGAAGAAAAAATATTATCAGACATACTGTGAAAATTTCCTTGCTCTGTTAAACATCATTCGGGAAATGTTTAAACAAGGAAAAGAAATTCAAAGGGGGGCGAATAATTCTGACTTTATATTCTGACTTTATATTCTATTATATACTCAACTGTGTGTGTATATATATATAAAACGAAAAAAGAATTATATTATGGGGTTTACTGGGGTGTTGAATCACCAAAGCCTTGTACTGTACATGTGCACCAGATAAAACATTCACATATAGTTAAACTGAATATAAAAAGGAGATATACAGAATAAAGAGAAATGATGCAATAGTGACTGAAACGTACAGTATCAGTCAGTCTATTGTCTCAGTGAATGGCTTTTATAGTCGTGTTGTGAAAAGTTTTATTGTACTTTATCATTTTGAGGTTGATTTTTATCTCCAATGTCCAGATAATATATTGAGCGGAAAATTACCTTTGTACTCAAACATATGCATGTATGTGGGCCAAAGAGGAAAGTGCACATATAATTAAAAAACACTGACTAGCAGAAAAGAATATGATGAACGATGATATTATATTATGTGTTCCTGCTTACATGTTGCTTATTTATTGTATTAGTTGTCTAATGTGAAGTATTTACATTCTCTGATGTGATATTTGAATAGTATCTTTCTACAAAAATCATATCTGTAAAAACAGTATGCAGCCTGGATGTCTGGAAGGTTGCTAAGGTGTCCTGGGTGGTTGCAAGGGTGGTCGGATTTGTTGCTACAGTGTAAAGGATGGTTGCCAGGGTGTTATAAGGGGCTGTTATGGTGTTCTGGGTGGTTTCTAAGATGGTCTGTGTATAATGAGTGGTTGCTAGTGTGTTTAGTTGGTTGCTAAGGTGTTCTGGTTGGTTGCTAGGGTGTTATAAGTGGCATTTCTAGGTGGTTGCTAAGGTGTTCTAATTGATTGTTAGGGTGTTGCGAGTGGTTGCTACAGTGTTCAAATGGTTTGCTAAGGTGATCTAGGTTGTTGCTAGGGTGGTCTGATTTGTTGCTACAGTGTAAATGATGGTTGCTATGGTGTTATAAGGGGCTGTTATGGTGTTCTGGGTGGTTTCCAAGGTGTTCTGTGTATAATGAGTGGTTGCTAGTGTGTTTAGTGGGTTGCTAAAGTGTTCTGGTTTGTTGCTAGGGTGTTATGAGTGGTTTCTTGGCACTTCTGGGTGGTTGCTAAGGTGTTCTAATCGATTTGTAGGGTGTTACGAGTGGTTGCTACAGTGTTCAAATGGTTTGCTAAGGTGTTCTGGGTTGTTGCTAGGGTGGTCTGATTTTTTGCTACAGTGTAAAGGATGGTTGCTAGGGTGTTATAGGGGGCTGTTATTGTGTTCTGGGTGGTTTTTAAGGTGTTCTGTGTATAATGAGTGGTTGCTAATGTGTTTAGTGAGGTGCTAAGGTGTTCTGGTTGGTTGCTAGGGTGTTATAAGTGGCACTTTTAGGTGGTTGCTAAGGTGTTCTAATTGATTGTTAGGGTGTTGCGAGTGGTTGCTACAGTGTTTAAATGGTTTGCTAAGTTGATCTAGGTTGTTGCTAGGGTGGTCTAATTTGTTGCTACAGTGTAAATGATGGTTGCTATGGTGTTATAAGGGGCTGTTCTGGTGTTCTGGTAGGTTTCTAGGTGTTCTGTGTAAAATGGGTGGTTGTTACTGTGTTTAGTGGGTTGCTAAGGTGTTCTGGTTGGTTGCTAGGGTGTCATGAGTGTTTTCTTGGCACGTCTAGGTGATTGTTAAGGTGTTCTAATTGATTGTTAGGGTGTTACAAGTGGTTGCTAGAGTGTTCATATGGTTTGCTAAGGTCATCTGGGTTGTTGCTAGGGTGGTCAGATTTGTTGCTATAGTGTAAAAGATGGTTGGTAGGGTGTTCTAAGGCATTGTTGTCCTGAGTGGTTGTTATAATATTTAGGGTAGTTTCTACTGTGTTCTGGATGGTTGCTAGGGTGTTATGAGTGGTTTCTTGGCACTTCTAGGTAGTTGCTAAGCTGTTCTGATTGGTTGTTAGGGTGTTATGAGTGGTTACTACAGTGTTCAAATGGGTCGCTAACCTGTTCTGGGTTGTTGCTAGGGTGTTATGAGTTTTTGCTTGGCACTTCAAGTGGTTGCTAATGTGTTCTAATAAGTTGGTAGGGTGAATTGGGTTGTTGCTAGGGTGTTCTAATAGGTTGCGAAGGGGTTCTGGATGGTTTCTTGGCACTTCTAGGTGGTTGCTAAAGTGTTCTAATTGATTGTTAGTCTGTTATGAGTGGTTGCTAAAGTGTTTAAATGGGTTGCTGAGGTAATCTGGGTTGTTGCTAGTGTGGTCTGGTAGGTTACTACACTGTAGGGGTTGTTGTTGTTGGGGTGTTCTAAGCATTGTTGTACTGAGTGGTTGTTATAATATTTAGGGTAGTTGCTAAGGTGTTCTGGGTGGTTGCTAGGTGTTTTAATGGGTTGCTAAAGTGTTCTGGTTGGTTGATAGGGTCTTTTGGGTGCTTGGTTGGAGCTTCTAAGTGGTTGCTAAGGTTTTCTAATGAACTTATAGGATGGTCTGGTATGTTGCTACAGAGTAATGAGTGGTTTATGGGGTGTTCTAATGCATTGTTGACTGGAGTGGTTGTTGTAATACTCAGGATAGTTGCTAAAGTGTTCTAGGTGGTTGCTAGGGTGTTTTAATGGGTTGCTAAAGTGTTCTGGTTGGTTGATAGGGTGTTATGGGAGGTTGCTTGGCACTTCAAGTGGTTGCTAAGGTGTTCTAATAAGTTGGTAGGGTGTAATGTGTTCTGGTTGCTAGGGTGTTCTGTGTGATTGTTAGGGTGTTATAAGGGGCTGTTATGGTGTTCTGGGTGGTTGCTAAGGTGTTCTGTGTATAATGGGTTGCTGGTGTGCTTTAGTGTTACTCAGCTGTTCTGGTTGGTTGTCAGGGTGTTACAAGTGTTTGCTACAATGTTCAAATGGGTTGCTATGGTGATCTGAGTTGTTGCTAGGGTGGTCTGGTATGTTGCTACAGTGTAATGGGTGGTTGCTGGGGTGTTCTAATGCATTGTTGTACTGAGTGGTTGTTATAATATTTTTGGTAGCTCCTAAGGTGTTCTGGGTAGTTGCTAGGAATTTAATGGGTTTTTAAAGTTTTCTGGTTGGGTTAGGGTTAGGGTTAGGGTTAGCACTTCTAAGTGGTTGCTAAGGTTTTTCTAATGAGCTGATAGGGTGTCATGGTTTGTCGCCACAGTGTAATGGGTGGTTTATGGTGTGATCTAAGGCATTGTTACGTTGTCCTGAGTGGTTTTATAATATTTAGGGTAGTTGCTAAGGTGTTCTGGGTGGTTGATAGGGTGTTATGGGTGTTTGGTTGGCACTTCAAGCAAACTGAATTTGCTTGGTAGTTGCTAGGGCATTCTAATGAGTTGGTAGGGTGTATTGGGTGTTGCTAGGGTGTTTTACTGGATTGCTAAGGTATTCTGGGTGGTTGCTAGGGTGTTCAAACGGGTTGCTAATGTATTCTCGGTGGTTGTTAAGGTGTTATGTGTTATTGTTAGTGTGTTCTAAGGGGTTCCTATGAGGATCTTAGTAGTTAATATGGTAGTAATATGGGTCATTGTTAAGGTTTTCCAATGGATTGCCATGATGGAGTTGATAAGTTGTTTTTAGTGGAAACTAAGGAGTTATAAATGGTTGCTAATGTGAGAGGTTGCTAAGGTGTTTTGGGTGGGTCACCAGGTAAAGTTTATTATACCTGTTTTCTGCCTCAGCATCTCATCAGCCTAATGTAAAACCAACAACACGGCTAGTGACTGGTCAAGGTTTACTTTCTTCTCCAGTCATGGGTGGTGTGGTTGCTTCTGCAGTTGCCGTCGTGTGTGTGTGTGTGTGTGTGTGTGTGTGTGTGTGTGTGTGTGTGTGTGTGTGTGTGTGTGTGTGTGTGTGTGGTGTGTGTGTGTGTGTGTGTGTGTGTGTGTGTGTGTGTGTGTGTGTGTGTGCGTGTGTGTGTGTGCGCGCGCGCGCGCGCGCGCGTGTGTTTGTTTTTGGAGTTGCAGAGGTTTGAGGGATCTGATGAAGTCACTCTATGACCCGCGGGCTCTGTGTCTCGGGATAGGTTGATTTCATTGCATCTCTTATGCCTTGAGGTCAGCCGACACACGTCGTTGCAGGTTTATGGAGGCTGATATCAGTGCAAGATAAACATGTTTCTCATCTGGTCCTCATGTTCAGTGTGGAAATGTGGAGTTTGGATCAGACTGATAATGAAACACAGATGGAGATTGCGCAATAGCACACTTTCATGATTTTTTTAACTCACACCTTCACATGTGTATATAGTAACATATGAATACCACATGATTGTGAAACACATTAATAGCAATAAATCCAGGGTCAAACAGAACTGAGTTGATCCTTTTCAGTGTGTTATTCTTTTTAACACTTAAACTTTATCTTATTTTTAATCAGATAACTGCCACTGAATCCTTTTATTTTAAGTTTTCTCTTTTTATTTTTAGTTATCATAAATACTGTTACCAACCACCCAGAACACCTTTTAAAACATATTAACCACCACAACAATTATAGAAACCAAAGATAACTCCCTAGCAACAAACTAGAAACCACCCAATAACACCCTAGCAACAATCTAGAGGCCACACACAACACCTTAGAAACCACAACAATGCCATAGCACAACTCTAGCAATTACCTAAAAACCACCCACAACACTCTAGCAACAACTTAGAAACCACCCACAACACCCTAGTAAAAAAAACCTAGAAACAACCTAATAGCACCTAGCAACAACCTAGAAACCACCTACAACACCCTAGAAACCACAACAATGTCATAGCACAACTCTAGCAATTACCTAAAACCACCCACAACACTCTAGCAACAACCTAGAAACCACCTACAACACACTAGTAAAAAACCTAGAAGCCACAATAACACCCTAGCAACAACCCAGAGGCCACCCACAACACCTTAGAAACCACAACAATGTCATAGCACAACTCTAGCAATTACCTGAAAACCACCCACAACACTTTAGCAACAACCTAGAAACCACTCACAACACCCTGGTAAAAAACCTAGAAACCACCCAATAGCACCCTAGCAACAACCTAAAAACCACCCACAACACTCTAGCAACAACCTAGAAACCACGCACAACACCCTAGTAAAAAACCTAGAAACCACCCAATAGCACTCTAGCAACAACTTAGAAACCACCCACAACACTCTAGCAACAACCTAGAGGCCACCCACAACACCCTAGAAACCACAACAATGTCATAGCAATTACCTAGAAACCACTCACAACACCCTAGTAAAAAAACATAGAAACCACCAAATAGCACCCTAGCAACAATCTAAAAACAACCACATCAACCTAGAAACCACCATAACATCATAGCAACAACCTAGAAACCACTTACAACACCCTAGCAATAATCTAGAAACAACTCGCAATGCCTTAACAACAATGTAGAAATCACAACAACCTAGAAACCACCATAACACCCTAGCAACAACCTAGAAACCACCAAAACAACATAAAAACACAGACAGCACCCTAGCAACAACCTAGAAACCACCACAACAACCTAGAAACTACCATAACACCTTAGCAACAATCTATAAATCACAACATTAAAGTTAAAACCCCACAAAGGACGCTAGGAACAACTAAAAAACCACTAAAACTACATAAAACCATCCCAACAAACATAGAAACAACCACAGTACCATAGCAACAACCTAGAGGCCACCAGCAACACCTTAGAAACCACAACAGTATCATAGCAACAACCTGTAAACCACCAAAACAACATAAAACCATGACAACAAACCTAGAAACAACCACAACACCCTAGCAACAACCTAGAGGCCACCAACAACATAGAAACCACAACAATAGCATCGCAACAACCTGTTAACTATAAAAACAACATAAAAGCGCTGCAACAAACCTAGAAACAACTACAACACCCTAGCAACAACCTAGAGGCCACCAACAACACCCTAGAAACCACAACAATAGCATAGCAACAACCTGTAAACCACCAAAAAAAACATAAATCACTGCAACAAACCTAGAAACAACCACAACACCCTAGCAACAACCTAGAGGCTACCAACAACACCCTAGAAACCACAACAATAGCATAGCAACAACCTGTAAACCACCAAATCAACATAAAACCACTGCAACAAACCTAGAAACCACCACAACAATCTAGAAACTACCATAACACCTTAGCAACAATCTATAAATCACAACATTAAAGTTAAAATCCCACAAAGCACCATAGGAACAACTAGAAACCACCAAAACTACATAAAACCATCACAACAAACCTAGAAACAACCACAGTACCCTAACAACAACTTAGAGGCCACCAACAACACCCTAGAAACCACAACAATAGCATAGCAACAACCTGTAAACCACCACAGCAACATAAAACCACAGACAGTCATAAAACCATCACAACAAATCTAGAAACAACCACAACACCCTAGCAACAACCTAGAGGCTACCGACAACACCCTCGATACCACAACAACAGCATAGCAACAACCTGTAAACCACCAAATCAACATAAAATCACTGCAACAAACCTAGAAACAACCACAACACCCTAGCAACAACCTAGAAGCTACAAACAATACCCTGGAAACCACAACAATAGCATAGCAACAACCTGTAAACCACCAAATCAACATAAAATCACTGCAACAAACCTAGAAACAACCACAACACCCTAGCAACAACCTAGAGGCCACCAACAACACCCGAGGAAACCACAACAATAGCATAGCAACAACCTGTAAACCACCAAATCAACATAAAACCACTGCAACAAACCTAGAAACAACCACAACACCCTAGCAACAACCTAGAGGCTACCAACATCAACTTAAAAACCACAACAATAGCATAGCAACAACCCGTAAACCACCAAAACAACATACAACCACAGACAGCACTCTAGCAACAACCTAAAAACCACATCAACAAACCTAGAAACCCCCACAACACCACAGAAACAACCTAGAAACCTTCCACAACACCCTCACAGAATAGTAGCAGATTGGTCAAGCATGTTTAATGTGAGGATGTTGTGAGCTTTTAAATCTCTGTTTTGTTTGCAGTGTTTGTGAGCGTGGAGTGTGGAACTGCACTGATCTCTCATGTCCAGAGCTCAATCAGTGTCCAGGCTCTCTGATCTTCTCTCCTCGCTCATGTCTGAGGACCTGCTCCAGTCCAAACTCTCCTCTGGACTCCTGCACTGAACCCATTCACGGCTGCGTCTGTCCGGAGGGCACTGTTCTGCTGGTCCGTGTGTGATATTGCTTTACATGCAGATAAATATAATTCACATTTTTATTTAATTTGAATAATCTTTTACATTACATTTATTACATCTAATATTAATTCATATTATGAACTTGAATAATATTTGAGATTTTTTTCTGTATCACTAATCAGATAAATCCAGCTTTGGTGAACAGAATAAATTGAAATTATTGGTAAATTATTGTTAATTAATAAATGATTAAAATATTAAATTTTTTACTAATTTTCAAGGATGGAAAAATTCAAAATAAGTTCAATCTTTACACAGAGAATGTTGATCTGAAAGTAGAGTGTGATGTTTCTGTAATATACTGTGATATTGCTTTACAGGTATTGAGGTATCATTACTTTGCTATTAGGGGATGTGAACTTTCAATCTAAAACACATTTGGTTGGACCAAAATTTGAATAGATGAAGACTCATCTGTGGTTTTTACTCCGTGTTTTCCACAAGAAAAATACTAAAAACACACATCTGTTCAAATTAAAATAAAATAAAATTATTAAAATGTTTTTTTAGATGTTTCAGTCTGTAAGTTTTAAAGCTAGTGAGCTCCAAAACAGTGACAACATTTGCATTTAGAATATACTGTATAAACCTGATTCAAACGTCCAAAGCTTGCAGTTTGTCACTTCTACTTAAATGGATCAATGATTTGTTTCTCATACTTCAGTTTCTCATTAAATCTTCGGACCAATCAAATGCTCTCTAGTATCTGACATGTCCCGCCCCCTTCAAGGCACTTCTCGCTTGCTTTTCATTTGATGTACTTGATCTCAACCACTCTTGCAGAGCTGTGATAAAAACTAAACACTATTGGCTGTTTTTTAAAAGAGGAGGAGCTACTCTATGTCCCACCCTCTCATTATTCTGTTGCAATTACGCCAAACATTTAATAAAATATGCACATTTCAAAGCACTTCACAGGACCTTTAAAACTAACACCACGTATAATCTGTATGCAGAGATGTATAGTAACGAAGTAGAACTACTTAACTACTGTACTTAAGTACTAAGAGGTTGTATCTGTACTCTACTGGAGTATTGTTTGTTCCCCTACTTCTATTTTTACTTCAGTACATATTTTAGATGAGTTTAATACTTTTACTCCAGTAGATTTTTTATGTGCTGCATAGTTACTCGTTACAATAATAAAAATATAACGAATCATTCCAAACCCACATTATCACTAGAGCAGCAGATGGCTCTGTCATAGGTTTGACTAAGCTGGCTCGTCATCATTCAGACGATCAAAGAAGACAGCGCTGCCTGCCTGTATTGAGAGCATTTTAGTTTGTTTTCGACATGGAAAACCCAGAAATTCCACCTTCAACTCCTTCACTTTCAACTGTTCGTGGCGATGAGGAAAAAGACCACCCGTGGCCCTATTTAGAGTCCATGTTTGCATTTGTCGGAGTGAAAGACAGTTCATATAGAATGAAGTGTATACTCTGCCTCCCAAAAGATTGCGAAATAATGGCCTTCAAAAATTCAAGTTAAAAATAATGTAATACACAAAACACAGCAGTTTGAGCTATCTGTAAGAGCTAGATAAGTTAACTAACGTTAGCTACCCAGGGTTCATAACATGCTGCAATGTTCACATAACGTTTTATTTATATTATAAATCGTAAACCATGGTTCTTTTTAAAATAAACAAAACAATATGATGTCTTTGGACTGCTTTCTTTAATAACTACATAACGCAATACTTGTACTTTTACTTTCAGTACTTGAGTAGTACATTTTAGAATAAACTACTTGCAATACTTAAGTACAAAAAATGTTGAATACTTTAGTACTTCCACTTAAGCATTGTGCTTAAAGAGCACTTCAACTTCTACTCAAGTCACTTTTTTGATAGAGCACTTGTACTTTTACTTAAGTCTGGGTCTCTAGTACTTTATACAGCTCTGTCTGTATGTATAATCGGATTGGCTGAACTGACAGACCAGGCTCACCTTTCAGCCAATCAGAAGCCTAATATGGCTTTTAAACCAGGTTTCTGTCATTATAGCCTCTTTGAATCACTATTTTTTTTTATTTCACATCACCTCATACTTCAGTTTCTCATCAAATATTCGGTCACACTTTATTTTGATGGTCTGTTTGTTGAATTTAAGTTACATTGCAACTTCATGCCAACTAATTCTCATTAGATTATAAGTAGACTGTTAGGTTGGGGTTAGTGTAAGTTGACATGTACTTGCAAAGTTTCTTATAATTAGTTAAATGTCTGTTGAAGGAGCAGTATCAGCAGATATTAAGCAGACAGTCTACTAATACTCAAATGGACCATCAAAATAAAGTGTTACCAAATATTCTGACCAATCAAATGCGCTCAGTATCTGACATGCCCCGCCCCTTCTTCTCATTGGCTCTTCATTTGATGTGCATAAATTCAACCACTCTCACTGGCAGAGCTGAGATAAAAACGAAACCCTATTGGCTGTTTTTTAAAAGGGAAGAAGTTAATCTGTGACCCACCCTCTCTTCATTTTTCAGTTGCGATTACGCCAAACATCACATTAAACTGCACATTTCAAAGCACATCACAGCACAGGACAAAAAAAAATCACATTTTGTATCATGTAAAAACTGTACATATAATCTGATTGGCTGAACTGGCAGGACAAATTCACTATTCAACCAATCAGAAGCCCGATATGCCTTTTAAACCAGGTTTGTGTTTCTTAATTTCTCTCTTTTCAGGGAGATCAGTGTGTAAAGCCAGATGAGTGTCCATGTCATCACAATGGCAGACTTTATTTCACCAATGACACCATCTCTAAAGACTGCAACACATGGTGAGCAGAAACAGCAACTAGTTTCAAATGTATACAATAGCACAAATGAAAGTTTGTCTTTTTATAATATATGTGTATGAATTATGTATATATGTAATGTACATTAATATTTATGTCTAATCTGCATTAGATATAAATATGTTGTATATAAATATAACTAAACAATTAATATTTACATTTATTTAAATTTTATTATATAAACATTAATATATACATGCATGTATGTGTCAGGCTCTATGTGCTTTTGTTTGTATCATGTGATTGCTTTGTTCTGTTTTCCCCGCCATTAATCTGTATTCATTAGTTCCACCTGTGTGTCACCCCTGTTTGTAATTAAGTTCATCATGTCCTGTGTATTTATACTCCCCTAGTTTTGCTTATTTGTGTTCTGTCTTGTCAACATCCTTGTCATTCCTGTGTTCCTTTGTTTCTGTTTCGTATGATTTGTTAATAAATAGAAGATGTTTTTGATATGGACAGTATACAGTACACACACACATTTATTATGCTAATGCAAACTTCTATTTTGGATGCAGTGCATCATGATTAATAATTTGACACAATATAGTATTTTCTCCATAATATACTGTGTTTGTAAATCTGTTTTTCACATTGACAGTGTTTGTCGAGAGCAGCGTTGGCACTGTGGTCAGGCATTGTGTTCAGGCACCTGCGTGGGCACCGGTGACCCACACTACATCACATTTGACGGCCGTCATTACTCCTTTCTGGGGGACTGTGAGTACGTTCTGGTCCAGGAGAGCAGCGGTTTGTTCAGTGTCAGTGCAGAGAACGTTCCCTGCGGGAGTACAGGAGTGACCTGCACTAAATCAGTCACTCTGACCATCGGGAACACGGCCATACACCTGCTGAGAGGTGAAACACACGTTCACATGAGAGAGATATTCATCACAATAAATTCAGCAGCTGTTAGACTATTGATAAGTGGTTTTATGTGAGCTATATTTTTAGGTTATGTGGTACAGCAGATCAAACTTTTGCATGTCCTTTTCACAGCACGCTAGCAACAAACTAAAACCACCCAATAACACCCTAGTAACAACCTAGAAACCACCACAACAACAACATAAATCCACCTACAATATCTAAACAATAATAAAAAAACACCCACAACACCTTAGCAACAACCTAAAACCACCCAATAACACCCTAGCAACAACATAGAAACCACCACAACACCCTAGTAACAACCAGAAACTACAACAACAACACCAAATCACGCACAACACCCTGGCAACAACCTAAAACCACCCATTACCACCCTAGCAAGAACTTAGAAACCATTTAAACATCATAGCAACTACCTAGAAACCACCACAACAACCTAGCAACATCTTAAAAAGCACCACAATGCCCTAGCAACAACCCCAAAACCACCCACAACATCCTAGCAACAACATAAAACCACCCATTAACACCCTAGCAACAACCTAGAAACCATTTAAACATCCTAGCAACCACCTAGAGTCCACCACAACACCCTAACAACAACATAGAAAGCACCACAACACCCTAGCAACAACCTGGAAAGTTCACAACATACTAACAACCCAGAAACCACCATAACACCTTAGTAAATACCTAGAAAGCGCCCACAACACCCTGGTAACAACCTAGAAACCACAACAACATAAAAACCACCTACAATATCTTAACAATATTATAAAACCACCAACAACACCCTAGCAACAACCTAGAAACCATTTAAACATCATAGCAACCACCTAGAAACCACCACAACAACCAAGCAACAACTTAGAAAGCACCACAATGCCCTAGCAACAACCCAAAAACCACCCACAACACCCTAGCAACAACCTAAAACTACCCATTAACACCCTAGCAACAACTTAGAAACCATTTAAACATCCTAGCAACCACCTAGAGACCACCACAACACCCTAACAACAACATAGAAAGCACCACAACACCCTAGCAACAACCTAGAAAGTTTCACAACATACTAACAACCCAGAAACCACCATAACACCTTAGCAACAACCTAGAAACCATTTAAACATCCTAGCAACCACCTAGAGTCCACCACAACACCCTAACAACAACATAGAAAGCACCACAACACCCTAGCAACAACCTGGAAAGTTCACAACATACTAACAACCCAGAAACCACCATAACACCTTAGTAAATACCTAGAAAGCGCCCACAACACCCTGGTAACAACCTAGAAACCACAACAACATAAAAACCACCTACAATATCTTAACAATATTATAAAACCACCAACAACACCCTAGCAACAACCTAGAAACCATTTAAACATCATAGCAACCACCTAGAAACCACCACAACAACCAAGCAACAACTTAGAAAGCACCACAATGCCCTAGCAACAACCCAAAAACCACCCACAACACCCTAGCAACAACCTAAAACTACCCATTAACACCCTAGCAACAACTTAGAAACCATTTAAACATCCTAGCAACCACCTAGAGACCACCACAACACCCTAACAACAACATAGAAAGCACCACAACACCCTAGCAACAACCTAGAAAGTTCCACAACATACTAACAACCCAGAAACCACCATAACACCTTAGCAACAACCTAGAAACCATTTAAACATCCTAGCAACCACCTAGAGACCACCACAACACCCTAACAACAGCATAGAAAGCACCACAACACCCTAGCAACAACCTAGAAAGTTCCACAACATACTAACAACCCAGAAACCACCATAACACCTTAGCAACAACCTAGAAAGCACCCAAAACACCCTAGTAACAACCTAGAAACCACAACAACATAAAAAAACAACCTACAATATCTTAACAATAATATAAAACCACCCACGACACCCTAGCAACAACCTAAAACCACCTAATAACACCTTAGTAACAACCTATAAACCATTTACACATCCTAGCGTCCACCACAACACCCTAGAAAGCTTCACAGCACCCTAACAACAACCCAAAAACCCCAATAACACCTTTAGCAACAATCTAGAAACCGCCCACAACACCCTAGTAACAACCTAGAATCTACAACAACTTAAAAAAAATTAAACCTCTTAGCAACAGCCTAAAAATCAGCATTTTCAAGTTAATGGATTGCTAATACTGTGCATGTCCTGTTCTCTCAGGTAAAGCTGTGACGGTTAATGGGATTCCAGTCATTCTTCCAAAGTCATACTCTGGCAGTGGCCTGATTCTGGAGCGGGTTGGGTTATTTGTGTCCCTTTCCTCTCGACTCGGAGTCACTTTGCTGTGGGATGGAGGTATTTTACTTTATGGTCAATTTTAAGATTACTTTTATACTAAGGGGCTGTTGACTGCTTGATTCTGATTGGCTGATAAACATTGAGAGGCGTGAGGTTAAAGGCACAGCTAAAGTAGTTCCGGCAGGTTTTGAGTGCATTACATCTCCACATCACTTCGCTGAATGATTAGAGTTATTTCAAAGCCAGAAATCACATCAAAACACAACAGAAGGCTTTGGAGGAGATGTGGAAGGAACTAGTGCTACACACAGGAGCAGTTTGAGGACAAAAACCTGACACATGTCTGAAATACAACATTAGAACAATGTGTTAACCATAGTATAAGTGGAATTATTCAGTCTGTTCTGACTCACCACCTGGGTTGTGCAATATTGTCTAATAATTCATCACTCCATCATCACTCTTTCCTTATTTATAACAGCTATTGTGATGCAAAGCTCTTTATGTTTGTTTATATTCACAGGTATGCGTGTTTATGTCCAACTAATGCCTCATTTGCATGGACGAGTTGGAGGACTGTGTGGAAATTTCGATGGAGATGCAGAAAACGACTTCACTACAAGACAAGGCATCATGGAATCCACTCCAGAGCTGTTTGGAAACTCCTGGAAGATCAGCCCTTCATGTCCTGATGTGGCAGACCAGGATCTCAGAGACCCCTGCGTTGTAAGTACTCAGTTATGAACAGGGCAGAACAGAATCTGCTGAGATTTTTTGCCATTTAAATGCAGAATTTTAAAAGATAAAATTAAAAATCTGCATAATTATGTGGAATGATTTTGAGAGTAAAGTAACTTATAATAAAAATAATAACTTTTTAACTTTTAAAGTTGGCAATGCAATTAGAACCACTTGTAAAACAAAGCAAGTCTGTGATAAACTATATACACTTATTGCTTTACACACTACTAATTAATACTAAAATTAATATAAAATCTGAATAAATATATTTACTAGTGCTGGGTAAAAATTAATCACATCCAAAATGTTTGTATATTTATTATGTATATAAATACACACAGGCATTCATATATTTGAGAAAACAATTATTTATATTTAGATACACATATATTATGTCAAAAAAACTTTTATTTTGGATGCGATTAATCTTTGCTCATTACTAAAGTAAATAAATAGACTAAAATGATGGACTAAAAATCGATCTGTGGCCCTAGTTATGAATCATGATATACTGTGTACATTTTATTTTTGAGCGTCCGATGCATGTTGAATTGACCTTCCATTATGTCCAGATTAATCCTCACCGTGTGACGTGGGCCAAAAAGAAGTGTGCGGTGATCAATCAGGAGATCTTTAGCTCATGTCATTCGGAAGTACCGTACCAGCAGTACTACGACTGGTGTGTGTTTGATGCCTGCGGGTAAGAACGTCCAGTGGAACCAGTGAAAAGTCCATTATACATACACACTTATATATTTACTCATTTTGCAGGTGTTTTTATCTAAAAATTCCTGCTGAAAAAACAATTTAAACCAGCCTAAGGTTGGCTGGTTTTAGCTGGTTGGCCAGCCTGGTTTAAAGGGTTTTGGCCACTTCCAGTCTGGAAAATGACCAGCTAAAACCAGCTTGACCAGCCTGGTTTAAGCTGGACATAGCTGGTTTTGGCTAGGCTGGTCAAGCTGGTTTTAGCTGGTCATCTCCCAGCCTGACCAGCTAAGACCAGCCTGTAAATGGCTGGAAAACCCCTCTAAAACCAGGCTGGTCAACCAGCCAACCAGCCTAGGCTGGTTTAAGTTGTTTTTTTTCAGTAGGGATGAGGAACACCGCTTTAGATGAAATGTTCATGTATTTGTGTTTCATAGGTGTGACTCTGGTGGCGATTGTGAGTGTTTGTGTACTGCTGTAGCTGCATATGCAGAAGAGTGTAACCGCAGAGGAGTGTATGTGCGCTGGAGATCACAAGAACTCTGCCGTGAGTCTATTGTTTCACCCTATCCATAGCATAGCAACAGTGTAACAACCTTTCAACCACAAAGCAACCACCCGGAACACCTTAGCAACAGTATTCTATCTTAGCAACCATCCAGAACACAATAGGGACCACATAGCAACACTGTAGCAACACCCTGGCATAGATACAGCCTAGCACAAACATAAGACCATACCTGTCAACATTGGGATGTGAAAATAAGGGATACTCAACCCCCTACAGATCTACAGTATAATGAAAGCATTTGATTTTATTATGATGATGTGTATATGTCTGTTCAAACAAGCACCCAAAACCCAGTGTCCACTTGATCTCAGCATGAGATCGCGTGCGTACAGAATCCGCTTGGGAAACAGCGTCTATTGTCACTATGGAGAGCACCAGCTGACAGTCATGCATCTTTATATGAACTGACTGTTTTGAGGATTGCATAGGGGCAATGGCGCCTGTAATGAAAAAAAAAAATGAATCGCTGTTTTTATGTTTATTCCAAAGTGTTTCCATCAGGTTTCCATGCCTAAATAAAATGAAAGCACAGAACTGGTTCACATTTAAGAGCAAGGGCGGCCCCTGGTGGTTCGGCGGTATGGGTTGCATATAGGGAGGATCAGCTCTTCTCAAAAAGATAAAAAATAATGGAGAAATACGGGAAACTACCTTTACGGGATGACAGCGGGATAGAACTGTAAAATACGGGAGAATACCGGGAAAAAGGGTTGACAGGTATGCATAAGACCCAACTAGCAACAATCCTGAGCACCATTTATCAACCACCCGCAACTTGCTAGTAACCACATAGCAATATTTTAACAGTCATAGAGAACACTCTAGCAACCACAGAGAAAACCCTTTCCATGGACACGCAACCAACCAGAAAACTATAGTATCCACCTACAGTATATAGGCCCTAGCAACAGCATTGTAACAACCCCATATCAACAATTCAGACACCCTAGAAACTGTATAGCAATGCGCTATCAACCTCCCAACAAGACCTTAGCAACCAGTTAGAATGCTCTAATAATCAGCCAGAAAACTCTTGCAACTTCTTAGCAACACCTTAGTCAGAACACCCTAACACTCAACCTTAAAACGCCTGCAACTGATCAGCAATGCCTTATTAACCACCCAGAACACCCTAACAATCCTCTAGAATACCCTAGCAACTGTGTAACAACACTTTAACAATCAGCCAGCAGTTCAGCTAGAATACCCTAGCAACTGTGTAACAACACTTTAACAATCAGCCAGAAGTTCAGCTAGAATACCCTAGCAACTGTGTAACAACACTTTAGCATCCATGCAGAATCCTTTAACAATCCGCCTCACGACAGTTTAGCTTTTTAAACTTGCTTCATTCTTTCTGACGTGTCTTTTTAAAGCCAGCATTCAGTTTGTCTTCACCAGTGTTTTAATCTGTACACTGTCATGTCTCTCCAGCGCTGCAGTGTGAGAACGGATTGGTTTATGAGGCCTGTGGTGCTGCCTGTTCTCCAGCATGTCCCAGCACTCCTTCTCTCTCTGATAGCCTGTGCAGCGCCCTCTCCTGCGTGGAGGGCTGTTTCTGTCCTCAAGGCACCGTTTACCATGGTAAGAGCTGCTTGTTTATGTTTCTGCATGTAAATGTGATGTATTTTCCAGCATGCTGTAGTAACTGAATGTAGTGTTTGTCTCTGGTCTGCAGACGATGCATGTATTTCTCCATCTCAGTGTCCGTGTGAGTGGGACGGCTCTGTGTTTCCAGCAGGAGCGACGGTCACTCAGCACTGCCAGAACTGGTCTGTTTACAGTCTGTTTATCATCCTCCAATTTACACACTGCATCAATCAACATAGCAAAAATGAACTGATTTATATATATATGTATATTTTTTTAGCAATTTAATTGAATAATTCTTTATACCAAAGAGCATAGAATCACCAAGAGGCGACACTCTAGCGCGATTTGGGAAACAGCCACTAGATGGTGCGGCGGCCATTTTAGAATGAAAACTCCAATAGAACAACAGCAGATTATAAGTCTGTAAAATAAAGCATTAAAAGTGCTGATGATTGTGATAAAAAGTGTTGTATTGTCGTCTTTCAGGTTGTATCTCAGCTTTTATTGCGCTTTTTAAATAAATAAATAAAAAATAAAGCAGCTGCTTGCCATCGCGACAGCAATTAGATCCAATGGGCAGCCGATCGCTTTCACTGCCAAAATGGCGGATTGCGGGGCTGTTGCTGGGCGCTGCTGTTGCAATGGAACGTTCTATTGAGTGTCACCTCTTGGTCATTCTAAGCTCTTTGTTTATACTCATCACGACGAACCCAAATATTGTATGTATGTCTACTCACTTGTTGATTTTTTTGGTACACTAATAATGTTTCATGGATACTTATGCTGATGATTATATCCTTAAAAACAGCTCAGTGTTGGTTATTAACCCCATTCTGCAGTAAATAAATATTAAATGCATATGTTTTACACAGTGGATGCCCTTCCAGCTGCAACCCATTACTGGGAAACATCCATACACACTCATTCACACTCGTACACTACGGACAATTTGTCTCACCCAATTCACCTATACCGCATGTGTTTGGACTGTGGGGGAAACCGGAGCACCCGGAGGAAACCCACGCCAACACGAGGAGAACATGCAAACTCCACACAGAAACGGCAACTGACCTAGCCGAGGCTTAAACCAGCGACCTTCTTGCTGTGAGGCGATCGTGCTACCCACTCCGCCACTGTGACCCCCTTTGTTCATTCATTTATTCATTTTTCTTCGTTCAGCTGAATGAACCGGCATATGTTTTACACAGTGGATGCCCTTCCAGCCGCAACCCAGGACTGGGAAACTTATTTTACATTATTTTATTGGTGCCTCGGCTGCAAGTGTTGCGAAGGGAAGCTATGAAAACCGGGGTAGTTCCAAATGCAGCTTTATTATAAGAATGGTCAGACAGGCAGGGATCAAAAACCAGCATTGTCAGTGTAGTAGAGAATCCAGAACCGTAATCCAAAAACAGGCAAGGTTCAGGGCAGTCAGCAAAGGTTCAAAACACAAAAATCAGTCCAAGGTCAAAAAACACAGAAAACAAGAAACAGGATAAACGCTTACGTAAGACAGCAACAGCTTAACAATACTCAGCAACATGTGTGACAAACAGAGGGGTTTAAATAGTCTACATAATTAAGGTACATGAGTATCAGCTGCGAGTGTGTAATCAAACAGGATTAGGAACTGGTTGTGTGTGTGTGGTGCATGACTGGATATGTAGTCCATTTATCAGCAGATTTGTAGTCCTAGGTGTTTATCGTGACAACCAGAATATATCTTTTTTTTTTTTTTTTTTACAAGATGGTCATTTTACCTTATTTAACATTATTTTATGGCACCTCATGTGCCAAAATATATTTTTTTCTACATGATATTATATTCAGGTTATTAGATGTTATTTTCTATTATTTTACACAATTTTTTTGGCATCCCAGTTGCCGGAATATTCCCGCTTTTTTCCTTTTTTTTTTTTTTTTTTTTTTACAATATACAGTTGAAGTCAGAATTATTAGCCCCCCTGTTTATTTAAATTTTTTTCTCCAATTTCTGTTTAACGGAGAGCAGATTCCTTCAACACATTTCTAAACAATAGTTTTAATAACTGATCTATTTTATCTTTGTCATGATGACAGTAAATAATATTTGACTAGATATTCTTCAAGACACTTCTATACAGCTTAAAGTGACATTTAAAGGCTTAACTAGGTTAATTAGGTTAACTAGGCAGGTTAGGGTAATTAGGGAAGTTATTGTATAACGATGGTTTGTTCTGTAGACTATCGAAATAAAAATATAACTTAAAGGGGCTAATAATTTTGACTTTAAAATGGTTCTTAAAATATTAAAAACTGCTTTTATTCTAGCTGAAATAAAACAAATAAGACTTTCTCCAGAAGAAAAAATATTATCAGACATACTGTGAAAATGGCCTTGCTCTGTTAAACATAATTTGGGAAATATTTAAAATAGAAAAAAAATTCAAAGGGGGGGGGGAATAATTCTGTCTTCAACTGTATGTAAATACCTTTAATAAGTTTTCACTCCAGCTTGGGTTTTGGAGCTTTAATTCAATTTTCAATTGATTGTGTTTCTATAGCGCTTGTACAATGTAAATAGTGTCAAAGCAGCTTAACATAGATTATAGTAGATTGAAACTGTGTCAGTTCAGTTTTCAGAGTTGAAGTTCAGTTCAGTTCAGTTCAGTGTGGTTTAATATTCACTGCTGACAGTCCAAACACTGAAGAGTAAATTCATCGATGCGCAGCTCTACAGATCCTGAACCATGGAAGCCAGTGGCGACAGTGGCGAGGAACAAACTTCACCAATTGGCGAAAGTGAAGAATTTAAAAAAACCTCGAGAGAAACCAGGCTCAGTTGGGCACGACCATTTCTCCTCTGGCCAAACGTCTTGTGCAGAGCTGCAGTCTAGTCTATTCACAAAGCCAAGTTGGCTAAACGTGTACTTATTGCAGTTTTTGTAGGGCATTATAGGCCAGTGTGTGGTTAAGTAAGATTGTATGAGTAAAAAATTAAATGAAAAAGTTCTGCCTACATGTTTTTTAGTGCCGCGATTGATCGCATCCAAAATAAAAGTTTTTTTTTGACATAATTTAATTTGTATGTATTGTGCATATTTAGTATGCACATATAAATACACACATGCATGCATATATTTAAGAAAATCTTTATTTACATTTAGATATAATAATTGTGTACAGTTAAAGTCAAAAGTATTCACCCTTCTGTGAATTTTGTTTTATTTCCCAAATGATGATTAACAGATCAAGGAATTTTTTTCACAGTATTTCCTCTAATATTTTTTCTTCTGGAGAAAGTCTTATTTGTTTTATTTCAGCTAGTATAAGAGCAGTTTTTAATTGTTTTAATAGCGTTTTAAGGTAAATATTATTAGCCAACTTAAGCAATATTTGTTTTCAGGGCTTTACATTAACACCCGTCAACCCGCCAAATGTGGGTAGATTTCAGCCGTGGCGGGTTAGACAGACACTCTCACTAGCCACTTTGGCTGGTTGAAGATCATTTTTAAATTATAGTTTTCTTAAAAGCAGGGTTCGACAATAGAGATGGCCCAATATGTGTGCAAACGTCATCTTAGAATCGAGAAGCAGCACGACTGACAAAAATAGCATTCGCACGTGCAAAGGGAAAGCAGGTGTATACCAAATGAGAGGATGATCACTCGCGCGCACAGGTGATGTGATGCATGGCTGTTTTAAAAGACATGCGCGCTCGCGTTTCCTAGCTAGAAGCAACTGTGCCCAGAGGAAACGCTACTGCTGCGATCGGTTCTCTTTTAAATAGACTGGACAAAAAGTGATGCTCGTGCACACACAGTCCTGCTGCTGCCAAAAGCTCCGGATGTTTTTAAAATATGTTTTTTTTTTGTAAGCAGCAACGCCTGCCGGTTTTGTTTTAACTATTCCTTTAACAGAACAGATTATAGGCCTAATGCTACCCATGTGCACGTGATCATCCTTTATTATCTCACGGTATGTTTTTCACCTGCTTTCTTTTGCTTACAGTTATTTTTGCTAATATGGTTTAATTATCATTGTTACAATAACATTGCTTTAATAGGAGATTAACTCCCCATGTATGTGTAGTTAACTAGTGATCTGAGAGACCTTTAGCCTGGACAGACTAGGCTACTGTGCATAGCATTAGATACATGGCAATAATATTTTTTTTAAATGTAATTGTTTTTTTTTAAAGAAAGGTTTATTGAATAAAAGAGCATGTATACAGCTATATTGTGCATGTTTTGATATATTATTTAACATTTGTGGGTAAGAAATAATTATTTATTTATTTTTGGAGTGGTCAGAGATACATTTGGTCAATCCTCAGTGTTGAGCTCTGAAAAGTCCTGTGAAATAAAAATGAATTGCAATGCGACACTGTGAAACCACAGCCCATTTGCTCATGCACATTGAGCAAGTTCATACACATAAAAAAGTGAAATGAATGAGGAGGCATGTGGACATAATACAAAGGCTAAATTAAGTCATTTTAGAATGCCAAAGTTAAATTTATGCATATAAAATATATTTTCCCAATAACAGAATTGTGGCTAGTGAAAATGGCGAGTGGCTAGTAATGTTAGAAAACTACTAGCTACAGTGGCTGGTGATCAAAAAAGTTAATGTCAAGCCCTGTTTGTTTTTAATTCTGACTGTATTCACAACGCCAAATTTACCAAATGTGTATTTACTGCACTTTTTGTCGGGCAGAATAGGCCAGTGTGTGGTTTAATTAGATTGTATGAGTAAAAAACAAATTGTATTTTATGGCTTTATGCATTGAATGTCTCTGTCCCACAGCTCTTGCTCTGCTGGTTTGTGGCAGTGTGTTGGATCTCCGTGTCCTCCTCCATCTCCCTGTAAGGACTCAGAGTTTCGCTGTTCTGGTGGATCTGAGCGCTGTATTCCTTCAGTGTGGGTCTGTGATAATGAAGACGACTGTGGGGACGGATCTGATGAGGTCTGTCCAATCACCTGTCCTCCTGAACACTTCCGCTGCTCTGGCGGAGCATGCTTACCTGTGGAGCTCAGGTGTGATGGACATCCAGACTGCGCTGACCAATCAGATGAAGACTTCTGTCCGCCCAGCACACCTGAGTCTGGGTGTCCTGCTGGAGAGTTCAGATGTGCAAACGGACGGTGTGTCCCAGAGCATAAAGTCTGTGACGGGAGGCTGGATTGTGGATTTGCTGATGACTCTGATGAATATGGTATGTCTATTATTAAGCCTTATGTATTATATTTGATGCTAAATTATTAACATAAGGCAGAACAGTGGCTCAATGGTTAGCACTGTTGCTTCACAGCAAGAAGGTCCCTGATTCGAGTCCCGGTTGTTTCTTTGTGGAGTTTGCGTATTGGCGTGTGTTTCCTCTGCGTGTTGCGGTTTCCCCCACAGTCCAAACACATGCGCTATAGGGGAATTGATGAACTAAATTGGCCGTGTGTGTGAATGCAAGTATTGTTGTTTCCCAGTACTGGGTTGCAGCTGGAAGAGCATCCACTGCGAAAAACATATGCTGGAATTGTTGGTGGTTCATTCCGCTGTGGCGACCACTGATAAATAAGGGATTAAGCCGTAGGAAAATGAATGAATGACTGATTAACATAATAATATCTTTGCTGAAAACCTGTGCACATAAAGAAATCTAATATATGCTAATATATGCAAATGATATTTATGAATATTTGGATTTCATAAATATATAAAATTATTGTCATACATGTCAAAATATAAAAAAAAATATGTTTATATATTTATTAGAATTGCAAATATGTACAATATCTTAATTTATGCTATATAGATATTATTTTGTAAATGTGTTCATATAATACCATCAGTAGCGGCGCAAGCTTAGTTGGCACTCTAGGCAAACGGCGGTCGTGCCGCCCTTTCGCAGATGAAAGTGAATGGGGGGGGCGCTGTTGATGGTGTCGAAATCGAAAGTGAAGAGCGGTTTTTTTTTTTGGGGGGGGGGGGGGGGGGGGGTGGGGGGGGTGGTTGTCGTGGATGAAAGTGAAGGGGGGGGGATGTGGAGGGGTGGTTGGTGTCGTGGATTAATGTCATATATGTCAAAATATTACTACATTTTAGGTTTATATATTTATTGGAATTAGAAATATGTACAATATTTTAATAATTGTTATATAGATATTATTTTGTAAATGTGTTTATTGAATACCATCAGTTAGCACAAGCTTAATTGGCGCTCTAGGCAAACAATGGTTGTGCCGCCCTCACGGTGTTCGTGGCGCCCATTCGCGGATGAAAGTAAAGAGAAGGGGCGGGGTTGTAAATGGTGTCGCAGTCGAAATTGAAGAGCGTTATGGGGGGAGGGTTGTCGCGGACGAAAGTGAAGGTTGGGGGTGGTGGTTGTGGACGATGGTTGTTGTCGCGGACGAATGTGAAGGGTGGGGGGGGATGTGGAGGGGTGGTTGGTGTCGCAGATAAATGTCATATATGTCAATTATTACTACATTTTAGGTTTATATATTTATTGGAATTAGAAATATGTACAATATTTTAATAATTGTTATATAGATATTATTTTGTAAATGTGTTTATTTAATACCATCAGTTAGTACAAGCTTAATTGGCGCTCTAGGCAAACAATGGTTGTGCCGCCCTCACGGTGTTCGTGCCGCCCATTCGCGGATGAAAATGAAGAGGAGGGGGAGGGGGGAGTTGTAGATGGAGTGGCAGTCGAAAGTGAAGAGTGTTATTGATGCAGGGTTGTCGCGGACGAAAGTGAAGGATGGGGGTGTAGGGCGATGTTGTCGCGGACGAAAGTGAAGTGTGGGGGAAGGTATGTGGAGAAGTGGTTGGTGTCGCGGATTAATGTCATATATGTCAAAATATGACTAAATTTTCGGTTTATATATTTATTGGAATTACAAATATGTACAATATCTTAATTAATGCTATATAGCTATTGTTTTATAAATGTGTTCATATGATACCGTCAGTAGCGGCACAAGCTTAATTGGCGCTCTAGAAAGATGCCGACCCTAGAAAGATGACATCAGCCCCATGCCTAAATCCACCACTGATTACCATATATGAACATATTAATATTAACTGAAAACCAGTATACATAAAGAAATTTGATATTTGAAAAAATATACATATTATTTAAGACTTACAAGTTCAAATTGTGATTTCACATATGTAAAATAAGTCATATTTGCAACATATATCTTTCAAAATATTGTAAAACGTCATTAAAATATATATATTTTTTTTTCAACCATTATAATAAAAAAATATGCAATATAATATAAAAATACATAAATAAATATTTATAAATTGTATATTTGTGTTCATACATGGCTATGAATGTATAGATACACACACATATATATATATATATATATATATATATATATATATATATATATATATATATATACATACTGTAGTAGTTAAAATATATGTAAACTGACATCTTTGCAATATTTTGAAATATACATGTTGCATATATTATATATTTTACATATGTGAAAATCAAATTTGAAAATATGTATTTTTATATCATATTTTTTTATATGGGATGATCCTCAATAAAAAGCACAAATGCAATTTTTATTTTTATGTTGTGTTCAGTCTAGAAGTTCAATAAATTGCCATGATTCATAAAATCTAAATCTGATTCTATGCATCATTGTTTTGTATGTAAATCATTGGTTTGTATGTATGCTTTACCAGATGTTCTGTCCTGATGTGGTGGTGTTGTTGTCTGAAAGTTTCCTTCATTATTTTGGAGTATTTTCTGAATGCTTTGTGAATCTTGTGCTGTTTTTCTGCAGACTGTGGTGTGGTGTGTCGACAGGAGGAGTTTCGCTGTTCCTCCGGCCGCTGTGTGCTGTTTCTGCACCGCTGTGATGGTCACGATGACTGCGGAGATTATAGTGACGAGCGAGGGTGTGTGTGTGCTCTCGGAGAGCTCCAGTGTCCCGGAGATCAGTGTGTGTCTGCAGAGAGAGTGTGTGACGGACACAGAGACTGTCCATCCGGCATCGATGAGCTCATCTGCCCTGCCAAAGGTATCAGTGATGGAAATTAAAACAGAATGCATTTAAACATCCATCATAAAGTGCATTTATTAACCTCTCATGATGATATCAACCAATCAGACTGACTAAATCTGATTCAAATATTAAAGACAGTGTCTTTTTGCTGATGTATTAATCTTGTAAATATCTGCTGGTGTGATTGTAGGATGCAGTCAGTTTGAGTTCGGCTGTACGAGCGGTCAGTGTGTGCCGCTAGCCTGGCGCTGTGATGGTGAGACGGACTGTCTGGACGGCAGTGATGAGAAGCGCTGTTCCCGCAGCTGTCAATCTGACCAGTTTCTCTGTCAGAGCGGAGACCAGTGCGTCCAGTACCAGCAGCTCTGTGACGGGACGCCAAACTGTAGAGATGCCTCCGACGAGAGCCTGGACAACTGCGGTAAAATACTCTTTTCTTTTCATTAGTGTACTGAAGACTCATTAGCGGGACTACAGTTTAACTGATAATCTCTACATTACTTTAGTACATTGTCTATTACACAACTCTTTGAAAAAGTGTGTTACATTTTTGCATTTTAGTTCATTGTAAGTATGTAAAGCTGAGGCTCAAATATGCATCCATGACATGCAAGCAGTGTTTTCAAGCCTTATATGCACATTTCAGCTTCAGAAATGTCACATTTACCTTTGAAATACTTTTTTTCTGACTTTTCACCATAAAATCAGGGAAGCATATTGAAGTAGCAGTTTTTTTTCCCCACAAAAAGTCAAATCGTTGTTTTTGTCCGCTTTTATATAGTATATCTATATACAGTGTTGGGGAGTAACGGAATACATGTACCGGCGGTACGTATTTAGAATACTCTTCATGAGTAACTGTATTCCGTTACAGTTACTATTTTTAAACAGGGTATTTAGAACACAGTTACTTTCCTAATACCATTGGAATACTTCGGGCGATGCATGTCTGGCCCATAATGATATTACTAAATTGCCGCCGAAACCATAGAAACAGAAGCTACACTCCCGACTGCTATAGCCAGCGTTAACTCAGTGAGACTCACGCAAATGACCCTGTTCTCACGCTCTCACGCCACACCTCCATTTTCTCACGCAGCAAAAAGGACCATCGCAAACACCGGAAAACAACCATGATTTTAAAATAAACTGCTTTTTTGCCGTCATTGTTCGTGAATTCGCTGCTTGATGTTTCGTTTGCGCTTTCAGAGGTTTCATTTACGTTTCTTATATTTACGTTCGCTTTTCTGACACAAATGTGGGCGGGACTTATGGGCACCTTAGCCAAAGTTGGCAGCCCTGGTTAACTTGAGTGTACAAATATGGAGGATTCAGACCAGGAGCTCGAAGGGTTGGAGCCGCAACCAAAGCAACTTTCTAGCAGCACTAAAGGAAAAAATGCATTCACGTCTTGGAAGTTCAAGCAAGGTAGTTCAAGGTACTGTTGATAGGTGGCTACTGGCTAATATGTTTGACTTGAAACAAAACTTGTTCATTTTGATGTTTACATTTTTGTAAAGCAAACACATTTTGCATTCTTCTAATATTTGCAATATGGTTCTTAGGTGAGAAGTTTTCATAATAGAAATTAAAATGTTGGATAGAACCTGTTACATTACCTTGGTTTTACATAAACTATTTAGAAGTTTTTTTTTTCTTGTATAGCTGATATTTTTCTGTGCAGACTGTGAAATACAAAGGGTAAACAAAATGCATTTTATATACATATACTGTATATTACAGACAGTAATGCTGTCTACGTTCAAGCACTTTTTATCTTTATTACAGAAACAGAGATTGAATTTGTTGACTCTTTGATTAATAAACATTATTTAATAAACATAATTATATTGTTTTATTTATTTTTCCCTGTCAGTCAATGATGTTTAGCATTAGAGGCCCTCTGTTTTCCTGCAGAAATTGCTACCAACGCATAGTGTGACATTTAATAGACTTGAAGGCTGTTTTCAAGGGGAGTATTCCAAGTATTTAGAATACAGTACCAGGATTAAGCAAAGTAACGGAATACATTACAAAATACATTTTAAAGCAGGTATTCTGTATTCTGTAACTAAATACATTGACAAAGTATTCTCCCCAACACTGTCTATATATTAGCTCACTGTTGCAAATTGGCAGAATGTACAAAATTATTATTAGGGCAAAGGGGTAAGCATACCTGTCAACCCTCCCGTTTTTCCAGGGATTCTCCCGTATTTTACAGTTCTATCCCGCTATCATCCCGTAAAGGTATTTTCCCGTATTTCTCCCGTATTTTCAGTCTTTCTCTGAAGGGTGGCAATAAACATTAAGGAGCAGAGCTTCCCTATACGCAACCCATACCGCCAAACCACAAAGGGCCGCCCTTTGCTCTTAAATGTGAGTCTGTTCTGTGCTTTCGCTTTGTTTAGGCATGAAAACACTTTGAAATAAATATAGAAACGGCGGGATTCCCTTTCCTTTTATTACAGGTGCCGTCTCCCCTTCATATGCAATCCTCAAAACAGTCATATAGCAGTGCATGACTATCAGCTGACGCGCTCCATAGTGATAAATAGACGCTGTTTCCCAGATTCTGTAGACGCGATGTGAAACGTAGTAAAAGTCTGGGTTTTGGGTGCGTGTTAAACAGACATATACACATAATTAATAATAATATCTAAAGATGTCGATCTTGGTAGGGTTTTTTTTTTCAAACACAACTAATTTCTTCCTAAATGAGCATAAACAGTTAGGAAAGCAATCGAATGCTTTCATTATAACGTTAGATGTGTGCATTTTTAAAGTGACACCTGTTATTTCATGTAATCAAACGAAAAAAATCTAAATAAATAAGAGATTCATTCGTTGCTCTTTAATCAGAATGTGTCAGTTATACAGTGTAGAAACGGCTAATGAGGTTTGATTTGATTATATTTCATTATAATAGCTATTAATTTTAATAAGCTGAACTGTTTGCTAATGTATTTGCTGCTAATGTACTCTATTTATTTTTTCTTTTGTAAATAATAATAATAAAACATATTACTGACCATTTAACTGTTTATTTACAATGAAACAGCTCCAAATCAACATGTTTAGTAATTTGGGGATTTTTTGAGGGGGGCGTCGGGGAAATCCCTTATTATGGTGGGCATATCCCTTATTTTTACATCCCAGTGTTGACAGGTATGGGTTAGGGCAATACAAAATACAGTTTGTACAGTATAATAACAATGGAACGTGTAGATCAGACACTGAGTAAACATTGCATATGCTTTCCTCCAGGATCCACACGGATTCCTCCCTGTCCGGGCAGCTTCTCGTGTGATAATCGCACATGTGTGAACGCTTCACGTGTGTGTAACGGCATTCCTGACTGCCCGAAAGGAGAAGACGAGATCCTCTGTGGTCAGTGACTACTCAAACACTCAAACTAAATATCTCAAATCTTTATTCTGATCAAATGTCTGTTTATGTTTATGAAACGCTCCTATAACTAACCTAAAATGTAAAAAAAAATGTATTAGAATTTATTTATACACAATAAAATAATGTAAATTAAAATATGTAATATGTAAATAAAATAAGGTGACGCGGTGCCGCAGTAGGTAGTGCTGTCACCTCACAGCAAGAAGGTCGCTGGTTTGAGCCTCGGCTGGGTCAGTTGGTGTTTCTGTGTGGAGTTTGCATGTTCTCCCTGCATTTGCATGGGTTTCCTCTGGGTGCTCCGGTTTCCCCCACAGTCCAAAGATATGTGGTACAGGCGAATTGGGTAGGCTAAATTGTCCGTAGTGTATGAGTGTAAATGAGTGTTTCCCAGAGATGGGTTGCAGCTGAAGGAGCATGCGCTGTGTAAAACATGTGCTGGATAAGTTGGCGGTTCATTCCGCTGTGGTGACCCCGGACTAAGCCGAAAAGAAAATGAATGAATGAATGAATGAATGAATGAATGAATGAATGAATGAATAAATAAATTAAAAGCTAATCCTTTTTATAATGCATTTTCTATTTGTTTTAGTTTTTTTTTTTTATAATTTTAAATACAGTCTAATTGTATACATGCATTTAATGATGTATTCCTAAATATACTAATTATTTAGAAGCAAAAAGGTGGTTAAAGTGGTTTGTAAAGTTTATTTTAAAAAAATCACCCTTTATATAAAAATAAGTTAGTTTTTATTTAAAGCAATGTCTCATATGCATGCAGTATACGAATATACATACTGTATTTCACAGCAATAAAAGCACGAAAATAATCTATTCAAAACATAATAAGGGTATCATACCATACATGTAATTGTCATTTTGTCCAGATAAAGTGAGTCCCTCCGCAGCGCCCCCTAGTGAAGGAAACATGAGTCGCATCTGTCCAGAGTTCACCTGTGCTGACGGATCCTGTGTTCCCTTTAATACGGTATACTGACCTCTTGTGTGTCCAATCAGTGTTTGTTTGTATTTATGCATCAACTGTATATGCTGTTTTGTATATTATTAACCCCCTCAAGCAATATTTGTTTTGAATTGTCTCTAGAACAAACCACTGTCATACAATGACTTGCCTAATTACCCTAACTTTACACTAAATAACCTAGTTAGACCTTAAAATGTCACTTTAAGCTGAATACTAGTATCTTGAATAATGTCTAGTCAAATATTACTAGTCAATTATTACGCAAATATGTACTGTCATGTAACTTTCAGTGTAATCACCATAAATTTAAGGTTTTAATGTGTTATTTTGTCAAATTTCTCTGTGCATTTACAGTAGTTTACTTTAAACACAATTTTCCATTTGTAATAACTAATAATTTACTGAATTAATCTTTATTTTTATACAGAAAAACCCACAACTACTACCAATCTGTGTAAAATATTGAGAACTGTAAATACTGTGAATGAGAAGCTGGTTCTCAGTTGATTTACCTGGTTAAATAAAGGTTATTATTAAAATAAAAGGGATTTAGTAGTTATTTTATGCAGTGTTAATGTATAATAGCTTTATAGAAAGTCACATAATTTTCAATCAATATTTCAGCATGTAGTAGGCCAGATTAACATGTGATAAAATTCACATTTAAGCTATTAAGCTTACAGAAAATACACCGCAAATACAATGTCAATATTCCTGAAAAGCATTTTAAATCATAAATGATTATTCACTGTATTTTGAAGTGTCCACGATGTCAATATTGTGCATGCTCATTATTATCAGTAAATTTATTTGTATGGTGCTTTTCACAATGATTATTGTTTCATATCAGCTCTACAAAAGGTGCACATTATTGTCTTACAATCAAAATCAGAAAAGTTAAGCTTATTAGTTACCATAACTTTATTAGTTACTAATAACTTTAACTAATAACTAATAGCTTTTTCCAGGTAAAGTTATTAAATAAGCAGGGTGCGAATTACATTGACGAATGGGGGGGTCAAGTTTTCCGGTTATGTTCGATAATATGCCTCAGTTAACCAAAGTATATATTTAATTCAATTACATCTAATTTAATAATCACACTTGTTATTATGTTTTCAGTGTTTTGAGGGATATTAAGTGGCTCTCATTGATATTTGTGATATTAAATGAATGGTGACAGGTTTGCTTTCCTGCACCTATTAATGGATAACCATGAAAGACTGCATCTATTTTTTATTTTACTGTTTCACTTCCATGTACGAGCCAGTGTATAAAAAAATACAAACTATGAATCTCAATTTAAAGACACCTACAAACACCTTTTTTAAAGAAACATGATTTGTGAACACTTGCGCTGTCTGTTGGTGCTCTAGATTTGCCGGTTCCAAACCGATGAATAAACATTTTTGGTGCCAACATGCATTTACTACGGTATGAACCATTATAGTGGTCAATTATATATTAATCATATCATATTAATTATATATTATCAATTATATACTATTATTTTAGTTATTTATATTATTTAGGATACAGATCAGAGCAAACTATTTAGCTATTAAAGGACAGACCCCCTATACATATTGTTTTGATGTTCTTAAGCAGGGGATCAAGAGTTGACCTCTGACCAAGACCAAACCCCTCTGTAATTCGCACCCTGTATATAAAGATACAGTAGTTAACCTGCAGTTATATAGTATATATGAGATGTCCATGTGTACTGTACATGTTCAGTGAAGTATATTTGTGTATTATCACCATGTTGAACTATTGAATATATGTCGAATTGTGCTGTGATAAAGCTTGTGGTTTTGTTGTGTTGTTGCAGATGTGTAATGGAGTATCAGACTGTCCCGGGATGGAGGCTTCAGATGAGTCTGGCTGTGGGGTTTGGGGTCTTTGGGGCCCCTGGAGCGCCTGCAGTCGGAGCTGTGGATCGGGAATCATGAGCCGACAGAGAAGCTGCAGTCCGGAGCTTTCAGACTGTAGAGGACAGAAAACACAACGCCAGCAGTGCTACTCCACCGCCTGTCCCGGTAACACACACTCGCACCATGGACCCTTTTTACATTTCTGGGTTTCTCAGCAGCAGAATTGTAAAACTAAAACAACTTGAAATATCATGCAAATACTTGATGTCTGAATATGTTAATCTGCCTCATGTTTATTCATTGTAAGCCTAATATTCTGATATTGAGTTTTCTGGTTGTGTCGCAACAGTGGACGGCTATTGGTCACAGTGGTCAACGTGGTCAAACTGCAGTAAAAGCTGTGGTGGTGTTGAAATTCGTCAGAGAGAGTGTTTTCCACCGCAGAACGGAGGCAGAAGCTGTGCAGAGCTACCTGGAGAAACTAACATGACCACCGATATCAGTAAGGAACAACACAGACGACCGCAAACCGCTCACCAAATTAAACATACACTGTAAAATATATCCGTTAATGAACCGTTTCCGTATTTTGTGATTCACAAGTGTTTTTCTGTTTATTTATGGTGGTGAATTGCATTATGGGATGTTGATATCTGCTTTGTCGACTTTTGATATTGAAAATGCAACTCTACAGTTGAACAAAGTGACTTTTATTGACATTTTAGTCAATAATATAATGTATAAGAAATTAGGGTTGGGCCGATAGACGATGCCATCGTCCATTGCCGATGGCCGATAGACATCACAATGCTGAGCCGGCATCGCGATCCATCGCCCCACCCCCGTCGCAAACCCGCTCGTGAAAAATACACACTCAGGCCCCGTTTACACTAATACAGCTTAGTTTAAAATGGCATTTTAGAACGAAAATGACCCACGTCCATACTGGTGTTTCATCTAGCATTTCTGAACAGCCCTACGTCCACTGAAAACGCACATCACGTGACCACACACACACAGACACAGCCACACACACACACCCACAGACACACACACTGTCATGCGCTCGTCTGAGCTGCAGAGAACAGTGTACGTCGGACAGTTTATCAAGGATGATAGTGGATCGCGTCTCACTATAGTTGTTAAACGTGATATTTAATTAATCTTGTCTCTATCCAGGGCTTAATTTGTGCCGGAACACGCCGGATCCGGATCCAGCACCTCATTTTACTGATCTCACTCCTCAACCGCCCTTCTCCCCTGTCCACTGTTCATTTTCACTTTCTTCCGCAACTCTCCAACCCTCTTCACTTTCGTCCGCGACACCTCAGCGCCGCTCACTTTCGTCCGCGACACCTCAGCGCCGCTCACTTTCGTCCGCGACACCCCTCCGCCATTCACCGCACCAAACAAATGACTGACACGGATCACTCTGCCTACTCCTGCCAGAGTCCTGCGGAAAAAGTGATTGACAGGTGGTAATTTCTGTGTAACTTATCTTTATTTATTTATGATTTGGTTATGGGAAAACAAAGACCAGGTAGTTGAAACGGCAGGCTACAAATAATTAATTCGTTATCAATTAATTAATTATTCATAAATAATTTATTCACCACTACCTATGAAGACGATGTCATTGTCCATCTCGATGTTTTACATTAGACATCGTACGATGCTAAATTGGTCAACATCACCCAACCCTATAAGAAATTATATCTAGAGAAATGCGTGTGTAAAATAACAGAAAATGTGCTGCAGTTATTTACAAGTTTTCTGTAGCGTAATATACAACACCAACCCATACAAAATAGCACTGCAAACTATTACAAATGACAATAAAAGTCACTTTTTCTGAACTTTTCAAGGTTAAAAGTTGTTGGAGGAAAGATCAAGTTCCTATAATGCAATTCAAAAGCAGAAATATAATAAAAATATCAATCACATAATAGGGAAAACTGCTAATTTATGGATATTTTTTAGCTTATAGCCTTTTGTACACTGGTCAAGTTACAACTGCCTCTATGACCATCTTAGCCCATCTAAAACCATAAAATCGTTTATCCAGCAGCTCGCTCTCTGCAACTCTCACATGGTCGCCCACTGAAGCTAAGCAGGTCTGCGCCCGGTCAGTACCTGGATGTGAGGCCACATGGGAAAACTAGGTTGCTGCCGGAAGTGATGTTAGTGAGACCAGCAGGGGGCGCTCAACCTGCGGTCTGTGTGGGTTGAATTTGCCCACTGGCCTCTGTCCATCATGGTCTCCTAACCATCCCCATATCATAATTGGTTTCATCACTCTGTCTCCTCTCCACCAATCAGCTGGTTTTGGTGTGCGGTCTGGCGCAATATGGCCAGGTGGATGCTGCACACTGGTGGTGGATGAGGAGATTGCCCCCAATGTGTAAAGTACTTTGAGTGCTCTATATAAATGTAGGGAATTATTATTATTAAAATCAAAATGTTCAATTTTACTAGTGCATTTGTTAGCCTTAAGGCCCGATCACAGCAAGCAGGATAACTATAAAGATATCGATAAAGATATAGTTGTAAAAATGGTTCACATTGTTAAAGAATACCGTAGTTCACAGCAGAACTACAGCGATAAAGATACAGAGGAAAGATACTGTTGAAATCATTTTCAGAATGATTTTTCACAGCTGAGGAATGATAAAACACACAAGTGTAAATGCTGTCAGCCTCCTGTGAAATTGTAATTATTTAAAATATTATATTAAAATACTAAAATATATAATGTTTGTTATATATTTTATAGATAAATATTATATAAAATAAATATATATTTAAATATTATATTAAAATACTAAAATATATAATGTTTGTTATATATTTTATAGATAAATATTATATAAAATAAATATATATTTAAATATTATATTAAAATACTAAAATATATAATGTTTGTTATATATTTTATAGATAAATATTATATAAAATAAATATATATTTAAAAATTATATTAAAATACTAAAATATTTAATGTTTGTTATATATTTTATAGATAAATATTATATAAAATAAATATATATTTAAATATTATATTTAAATATTTTCCAAGTGCTGCTTAAGAGAGAAGATTTTTTCAACACATTTATATTTCAACATATTACAACATAATAGTTGTAATAACTCTTTTCTAATAATGATTTCTTTTATCTAGAAAGAGTCACTGGACAACAGTTGTTTGTTCTGTAGTCAATCAAGAGCTAATAATATTATCTTTTTTTTATTACAGCCAAACTATAAGAAATATGTCTTTTCCAGAAGAAAAAATATAAAAGGAAATATTGTGAAAACTGTTCAACAACACTGGGGAAATATTTATTTAAATAATAAACATTTCACAGGAGGGTTATTAAAGTTGTCTTAACCTATAACCTCCTAGGGCTCGAGTGTCCACATACGTGGACAGCACATTTTGAGCTCTTAAGTGGCTATTTAAAACACTTTGAATGTTTTATATTTTGTTACAGACATACAGTGTCATCCTGCAAGTGTTTTGCAGCATGTGAAATGTCCCAAAACCTATTTTTAACTGTCCAAAATGGGGGGAAAAATGTTGTTTTTACTGTCTGATAGTCAAAGCAAGTAAAAAAAAAAAAAAATCTATGTTAAATATGCATAAAAGAAAATTCGGGAAAAAGTGTTTTATGTAAATTCGGACCACGAGTCCACATATATGGACATTGTTTTTCTCTATAAGTACATCATATCAAAAGATGATCCTTAGCTTTTTATTCTAATTAGGTTCCAATAAAGCCCAAATAGCAAAGAGAAATAAAAAATGCATGTAAAAAACACCTTGGGCCTTAAAATGTAAATCTAATCATTGGTCAAAAAAAAAGGTCATGTTTTTTATGCACGCAATGCTCTGCTGTTGTGTTGTTGAATAAGCTCTATTACTGTAAGCATTGATGGATTTGTTCTTCAGTGTTTGGGCTCTCATCAGTGACATTTATATTACAATGAACTAAACTGAACTTGAACTCTGAAAACTGGACTGAAGCAGTTTCTATTGACTAGAACTTCTATGTTAAGCTGCTGTGACACAATCTCCAGTGTAAAAGTGCTATAAAAATACAGATGAATTGAATTGTGAGTGTTTGTGTTTTTCAGGGCCGTGTGCTCAGGACAGCTGCTCTGATGTCTCCTGTCCTGCAGGTCTGGTCAATCACACCTGTGCTTCGTGTCCTTTGACCTGCGCTCATGTATCCGGGACTGCGACCTGTGACTCAAAGTGCTTCACAGGTGAGCTGTAAACTTCACTGCTTCTTTAAAGCCCCTGCATCATGTTGACCAGAGTTTCAGCCAGGGGTGGACTGGCCATAAGGCGCACCAGGACATTTCCCGGTGGCCTGATGGTTGATCTGCCCCCAACGATCGCCTCACAGCAAGGTCGCTGGTTCGAGCCCCGGCTGGGTCAGTTGGCTTTTCTGTGTGGAGTTTGCATGTTCTCCTCATGTTGGTGCTCCGGTTTCCCCCACAGTCCAAACACATGGGGGAATATAGGGGAATTGATGAACTAAACTGGCCGTAGTGTGTGTGTGAATGAGTGTGTATGGATGTTTCCCAGTGATTGGTTGCAGCTGGAAGGGAATCCGCTGCTTAACACATATGCTGGATAAGTTGGCGGTTCATTCCGCTGTGGCGACCGCAGATTAATAAAGGGACTAAGCCGAAAAGAAAATTAATAAATGAATTAATAAAACATACAGTGTATACTGTAGGTCATATTGTGTCTCAAAAGCAATTGATAGCCATACAAAGTTTTGCCTGATTTGGGATTTTGCAGTGACATCATTTTTATGACGTTAAAGGGATGTGTAAATGTGAAAATAATATATTCTTATGTATAAATTTATTTAGAAGAACAGTAGTGGAATACCTGCTATTATTAATTAACATATCATTTTAAATAATTTGATCAAATCTCAATCTAAATAATCTTAAAATAAACTTTAAAATCTTTTAAAAAATAATAATAAATCAATAAAATAAAAAATAAATAAATAAAATTTATATACAGTATATATATTTTTTCACATGTTATACTAATAATTTACAGTATTTGTAGCAGCAAAGTAATTAAGTGTTTCTGATTACTTTAAGAACTTTTTGTGCTTAAACACCTATAATAATGCTAAACAGTCACTAAAATTCAATTTTTAAGTTAATGTATTATAATATATATATATATATATATATATACAGAAAAATAATTCCAGAAATTTCATTTTGCATGATATTGGCATCAAATTCAAAACATATACTCAGGAGATATGTAGCTTTTTAGGAAAGTAGGACACCGATATAGTCTCAGCAAACCTTTTACAGAAATCTCATTTTGCATGCTACCTTCATCAAATTTGAAATATGAACTCATGAGACACTTGGCTTTCAAGTCATATTTTTTCTAGAACATTACATTAATGTTTTCCTGTGTTTGTATATGGAAAAACAAATATTGAACACAATGCAATTTTTTTTTTCTCATGACTTCGTAATGTATAACTTTTTATATTTTTTTAACATGTAACTTCCCTTTTGACCACAGTAAAGCTCAACGTGTCTTCTTTCCAATGATACCCAGTTTGTGTTTGTAGCTTAGTGGAGTCAGGAACTGTTACTGTTTAAAGTTAGGTAGGTGTAAATCCCCAAAATTGAGTGCTGGGTAACAGTTTAAGCATCTAAATGGATAGTTTAGTTCTGTAGGGTTTTGTGCCTAATGACTGTAACACGTCGAAAAGAATGTTGAAATTAATGTTGATAGCATTTTATTTAAAAGTTTAGCAATTCAGAATTTAGACTGTTTCTTTGTTATTGTGTTTGTTTGTTTGTCTGTTTGTTTGTTTGTAGTTTTAATTGGTTTGTTTTTCTGTGATTTATGATATTTGTTATTGTGTTTGTTTTGTTATTTCGTGTTGTTTAGTTTCATGTCGATTTGTTTTGTCATTTCATTTTCATTTCATTTAGTTTCGTTTTGTTTCGTTTTGTTGTTTCGTTTTGTTTCTTTGTTTTGTTTCATTTCGTTTCATTGTTTTGTTTCGTCGTTTAATTTTGTTTTGTTTTGATTTGGTTTGTTTCATTTTTCTTTCGTTTATGTTATTGTGGTGTTTTGTTTCATTGTTTTGTTTTGTTTTGTTTTATTTTGTTTTGTTGTTTCATTTTGTTTCATTGTTTTGTTTTGTTTCGTTGTTTTGTTTTGTTAAATTTCATTGTTTTGTTTCGTTGTTTTGTTTTGACTTGATTTGTTTTGTTTCATTTTTTTTTAATTTATGTTATTGTTATTGTGTTTGTTTTGTTTCATTGTTTTGTTTCGTTTTGTTTAATTTCATTAAAAATGAAAATTCTGTCATCATTTACTTTCAGTATGTTTCAAATGTGTTTCTTCTTTTGAACTAAATAGAAGATATTTTGAAGAATGTTGGAAACCTGTAACCATTGACTTCCATAGTATTTGTTTTTCCTAATATGGAAGTCGATGGTTACAGATTTCTAACATTCTTCAAAATATCTTCCTTCGTGTTCAACAGAAAAACTCCAGAGTTTAAATAAATAATGAATACGTTTTAATTTTTATTTGAACTGTCTATTTAATAATAGTACAGTATTTAAATTATATGGAGTAGTGTTCAACATTTCTGCATTCGTTGTAATTGTGAAATATTAGATCATTCATTCATTTTCCTTCACCTTAGTCTCTTATTTATCAGGAACCGCCACAGCGGAATGAACCGCCAACTATTTCAGCATATGTTTTGCACAGCAGATGCCTTTCCAGCTGCAACCCAGTACTGGAAAACACCCATACACACTCATTCACACACACACACACACACACACACACACACACACACACACACACACTCATACACTACAGCAAATTTAGTTAATCAATTCCCCTATAGCGCATGTGTTTGGACTGTGGGGGAAACCGGAGCACCCCGAGGAAACCCACGCCAACACGGGGAGAACATGCAAACTCCACACAGACATGACAACTGACCCAGCCAAGACTCGAACCAGCGACCTTCTTGCTGTGAGGCCACCGTGCTAACCACTGAGCCATTGTGCCGCCCTACTAGAGAATTGCTTTGCATTACTCTCTGTCATACTGGATTCTACTGTGTGTCAGGCTGCTGGTGTCCTGAAGGGAAGGTGATGAATGCGGATCATCAGTGTGTTCCTCCAGAGGAGTGTGTGTGTGAGGTGTCTGGCGTTCGCTACTGGCCCGGTCAGCAGGTCAAAGTGGGCTGTGACATCTGTGTGTGTGAGAGAGGCAGAACACAACACTGTCAGCCTAACCCAGAGTGCTCAGGTAAACATATGCACACACACACACACACACATACACACATACGTATACACTGAACACAGCACCGTCAGCCCAACCCAGAGGTGAACACACACAAACATACACGTACACACACAAACAAACAAACACAACACGCACTAACAAACACACTTTCACGTACACACACACACAGCATACAAACTTACACTCGCACACACAACACACTCTCACACACACAATACACATTTGCAAACCTATACAACACATACACAATATACACTTTCAAACACACACAACACACACTTGTGGACACGTAAAATCACAGGAATTTATGATTTTTGTGTATTTTTATTGTGTGTGTGTGTTTGTGTGTGTTTGTGTGTGTGTGTGTGTGTGTGTCAGTTCACTGTGGCTGGTCCTCCTGGTCTCTCTGGGGCGAGTGTTTGGGTCCGTGTGGAGTTCAGAGTGTCCAGTGGTCTTTCCGAAGCCCAAATAATCCCACAAAACACGGAAACGGCCGTCAGTGTCGAGGAATTTACCGGAAAGCCCGTCGGTTTGTATGAACATTTCACATTTCAACATCTTGAATACTGCCATACAGAAACCACAGCACTGCTGTTTCACTTTAGACAACTTTTCCACTTTCACTTTTCATCAAATGTCTGTCATGAGTAAACTATAATATAGAGTACATCAATATACAATATACTACTTATGATTCTGTGATTGCAAACTCAATATAATTCACAGTATACAGTAAGCCCATAAAACACACTCATTGTCATGTTAGTGAGATAAAGTAATGTACATCAGTGGTGTAAAGTACTTGAGTAAATGGACTTCGTTACTTTACTTAAGTATTTTTTTGGCTACTTTGTACTTGTACTGAGTATCAAAAATATAAGCAACTTTTACTCTTTACTTGACTACATTTTTGATTGAATATATGTACTTTTTACTCCACTACATTTGAACAGATGCTTACCGTTACTCGTTACATTGTAATTGTGCCAATGACTGTATAAAATATGGACGACGCGACAGCGCCATTTTCCATTAAACGCTGTGAAGGAAAAAACGCCTCGTGACGGACACAAACTGTGGCAGAAGACTGCTGAAATTGGAGCCTGGGCATGCGCAGAAGGACTGCCTGATGGAGCCAGAGGAGGAGCTGCGGAATCAAGCTTCCAACCAAACGCTTGTACATCAAATCAACCACGCCCCCCGAACTGCTCACTTGACCGCCGGTGTCTGCACTATAACAAAGGCTCGCTAATGTACACTTTGCGTTTACATAGGAGCCTGGTTTGCTGTTTTATCAACACAAATGGTTGTAATAACGTTAACAAAGGTGCGGTTTATATAATGAAGATTTAATCGCGCCAGCTCCAGGCCGCAGCGCACATTACTCGCGGGCCGATCCGGCTCGGATGCGGCAGCGTCGGCTCGCTAACGGCCGCCGGATCTGACTGGATGCCTATGGACACACTGCCCGAGTCAATCGGGCCAGATGCGGCGGCCGTTAGCGAGCCGACGCTGCCGCATCCGAGCCGGATCGGCCCGCGAGTAATGTGCGCGAGTAGGTACAGCAGACGGAGTCGGGCCGAGGGGTAAGTCTCCGGCAGGCGAGAGACTAGCCGGAACTGGCCCGAGTGTATTTTGCTATCTGGGTGGTTAGGCGTGTATCAAATAACTGATAAAGCCCCCTGACCCTAACGAATAAACAGTGTTTCACCAGATCCTGTATGTCAGAAACTCTAGTTTACTGCTGAGCAACTCATTTTATCATGGTAAAATAACACAGAAATGGAATAATAACACTTCAGTCTCCTGCAGAAGCTCCGGCGTCTGCTTTGAGAAACTGTCAATCACAGCTGTCAATCACGATGACACGCCCAGCATTAAATTACTGCTCAAAACATACTGTTTACAAAACTACTCAAAATAAAAAATATTGCCCCCCTCTGATACTGAGAGATGAATCACATCAAAGTCAGCTCTGATTTTTTTTACTACGTTTTACTACTTTTTTTTTTTTGTTGATAAATTGTTTGTGGCTTTTTTGAACATTTGAGTTTGACTGAGACTTTTTGTTCTATTTTTAAAATATATTTTGTTCTGCCATTTTGAAACATTGAGGTGTTAAATTTAATTTATATATTAGGAAAATAAACCTTTCTTGGTGCTCTTTGAGCCTACATTCAGTATGAGTAAAATACTTAAGTTCTTTTAAAATCGGATACTTTAATACTTTTACTCAAGTCTTATTGGAATCGGTGACTTGTAACTTGTAATGGAGTAATTTTACAGTAAGGTATCTGTACTTTTACTCAAGTATGGTTTTCAGGTACTCTTTACACCTCTGATGTACATGAATGAGAAAGCAAAGTGTAGAATGTTAAAGTTATTGAGCACAACTAGTTTAAAATGAGTTCATACAGTGTAGATTGTGCGGTATTTCATGTAGTTTTGATAATTCTGTAGGGTTTTGTGCCCAATGACTGTAACACATCGAAACGACTCTGTTTAATTTGATATCTATAATGTTGATAGCATTTTAACAATTCAGAATTTAGACTGTTTCTTTGTTATTGTGTTTTTTGTTTGTTTGTTTGTTTGTAGTTTTGGTTTGTTTCTCTGTCATTTATGATATTTGTTATTGTGCTTGTTTTGTTAGTTATGGTGGCTTGAGAAAGCCACCATTCTGATATTCTACATAAACTTATTCTTATTCTTCCGTCTTCTTCTTCTTCTTCCGTCTTCTGAGACTAATTTTAAAGTGTATCTCCTAAACTGTTCAAGCTACAAACTTCAAACTTTCGTCAAACTTTCAAACTGGTCTGACTCGGGTTGCTATATCTTTTCTAACTGATTCGACTATCGGTTTTCTGAAAAACGACCCAGAAAATTTCCAAAAGTCCCATTGACTTAACATTGGGTCAAACTTTGTGAGCTCATAACTCTGCATCAGACTGTCCTACAGACTTCTAACTTTGCTCATTTAACTCAGTCTAGCCAGCAGCCAATAACTGATGACTTTTTAACTTACTAGCCACTCCCTAGCAACCACTTACAGTACCCTAGCAACTGTCCCATAGACTTCCATTGTAAAAGACTGCCATTGACTTAACATTGGATGAACCTTTGTGAGCTCATAACTCTGCATCAGACTGTGCCACAGACTAATGGCTGAGCTCATTTAACTCAGTCTAGCCAGCAGCCAATCACTGATGACCTTTAAACTTAATAGCCACTCCCTAGCAACCACTTACAACACCCTAGCAACTGTCCCATAGACTGTGACTAGCTATTCTAACACATGCTAATAGTTTTAACATCCTACTGACATGCTAATTTTGCTAGAAAGATGCTAGCAACACACTAGTGACATGCTAGTCATGCTAGCACATGCTAGTTCATGCTAGAAACAAGCTGATTCATGCTAGAATCATGCTAGTAACACACTAAAATCATGCTAGTAACACGCTAGAATCATGCTAGTAACATGCTAGAAACATGCTAGTAACATGCTAATTCATGCTAGAATCATGCTAGTAACATGCTAATTCATGCTAGAATCATACTAGTAACATGCTAATTCATGCTAGAAACATGCTAGTAACATGCTAATTCATGCTAGAATCATGCTAGTAACATGCTAATTCATGCTAGAATCATGCAAGTAACATGCTAATTCATGCTAGAATCATGCTAACAACATGCTAATTCATGCTAGTAACATGCTAATTCATTCTAGAATCATGCTAGTAACATGCTAATTCATGCTAGAAACACGCTAGTAACATGCTAATTCATGCTAGAATCATGCTAGTAACATGCTAATTCATACTAGAATCATGCTAGTAACATGCTAATTCATGCTAGAATCATGCTAGTAACATGCTAATTCATACTAGAATCATGCTAGTAACATGCTAATTCATGCTAGAAACACACTAGTAACATGCTAATTTACGCTAGAAACATGCTAATTCATGCTAGAAACATGCTAGTTACATGCTAATTCACGTTAGAAACACGCTAGTAACATGCTAATTCATGCTAGAAACACGCTAGTAACATGCTAATTCATGCCAGAAACACGTTAGTAACATGCTAATTCATGCTAGAAACACGCTAGTAACATGCTAATTCATGCTAGAAACACGCTAGTAACATGCTAATTCATGCCAGAAACACGCTAGTAACATGCTAATTCATGCTAGAAACATGCTAGTAACATGCTAATTCATGCTAGAAGCACGCTAGTAACATGCTAATTCATGCTAGAAACACGCTAGTAACATGCTAATTCATGCTAGAAACATGCTAGTAACATGCTAATTCATGCTAGAAACATGCTAGTAACATGCTAATTCATGCTAGAATCATGCTAGTAACATGCTAATTAATGCTAGAATCATGCTAAGCAACCACTAAAAACATGCTAACATATATGTACTTATCTATGCCGACTGTTTCAAACTTCATAAAAACTACTTCAGTTATTTACACTTTAAAACTACTTCAAACTTTCAGACTCGGCTTTCTCAAGCCACCATAAAGTTTGTCCTCAAACTTTAATATCTAGTTCGTGTTGTTGTTTAGTTTCGTGTCAATTTGTTTTGTCATTTCATTTGTTTCATTGTTTTCTTTTTTTGTTTTTTTTTGTTTCGTTGTTACATTTAGTTTCATTTTGTTTCATTGTTTTGTTTTGTTTCATCTATTTGCGATTATTACTGTGTGCGTTACACTAGCTCCCGCTTTCCAGCCATGCTCTTCCATTAAAAAGAGGTGCAACAGTCCAGTTTCCAGAAACAAACTTTAATCCGGTTGATGGATGTCCTTACAAGCATTTCTAATTGGTGTGCAGATGAGTGTGTATGTGTGGTTTCCTATAAATGAATGTAGAAATACAAATTACCACACATTTATAATTACTGAATCTAATCATATACATTTTCAAATATATAAGTGGCATTTAAGCAACATGAATCGTACAACTCAACAGATTAAAATGATGACGCGTTAATATAAACATACATTATTCATAATGGCATCATTAATGTGCGTTGTACAGTCACAATAATCACTAACTCACAAATCAAGTACTGTCTGTTGCAGTTGTAAAGAGAATGCAAATAACATATTGGAAGTGACTTCAACATTTGTATCGATAAGCTTAAAATGAGCTCACAATTAATGCCTTTGAGGCAGAAAACTGCTTAGTCATTCTCATAGTAATAGAAATGTAAGGAAAGTCCGTCCTCCCTTCCAAGCTAACTAATCATAATAAGTCTAACATTAATATTTAAAGATTGCTTACTTTTCAATAACGCACACAACAAGCACAAATTATAACAAACACCAAGAACAATCTTCACTCCGTCTCGAACACGTGTGATTTACAGCAGTATGACTAACTGCATGCTAACTAGATGAAGTGGTTATGGACCACACCCCATATGTTATTTCCAGTCCTATACTGCCCTCTGTTGGCGCATTTGTATAACTCTGAGTACTTTGTACATCATCGTTTCATTTCGTTTTGTTGTTTCATTTTGTTTTGATTGGATTTGTATTGTTTAGTTTTTCTTTCATTTATGTTATTGTTTTGTTTTGTTTCATTTCGTTTCAATTTGTTTCACTGTTTTGTTTTGTTGTTTTGTTTTATTTCATTTCATTGTTTTGTTTTGTTTTGTCGTTTCCTTTTGTTTCGTTGTTTCGTTTCGATTTGATTTGTTTCATTTTTCTGTCATTTATGATATTTGTTATTGTGTTTGTTTTGTTTTATTTTGTTTGTTAGTTCGTGTTGTTGTTTAGTTTCGTGTCAATTTGTTTTGTCATTTCATTTTGTTTCATTGTTTTCTTTTGTTTGTTTTTTGTTTTTGTTTTGTTTCGTTGTTTTGTTTTGTTTCACTTTGTTTTGTTTCGTTTCGTTTTGTTTTTTTGTTTTGGTTTGTTTCGTTGTTACGTTTAGTTTCATTTCGTTTCATTGTTTTGTTTTGTTTCGTCATTTCATTTCATTTCGTTGTTTCATTTTGTTTTGATTTGATTTGTTTTGGTTAGTTTTTCTTTCAGTTTTGTTTTGTTTTGTTTCATTATTTTGTTTCGTTGTTTTGTTTTATTTCATTGTTTTGTTTTGTTTTGTTTTGTCGTTTCCTTTCATTTCATTTTCAATTTGATTTGTTTTGTTTTTCTGTCATTTATGATATTTGTTATTGTGTTTGTTTTATTTAGTTATTTCGTGTTGTTGTTTAGTTAAGTTTTGTGTTTTGTTTTGTTTCACTTTGTTTTGTTTTGTTTTGTTTCTTTTGTTTCATTGTTTCATTTTGTTTCATTTCGTTTTATTGTTTTGTTTTGTCGTTTCATTTTATTTCGTCGTTTCATTTTGTTTTGATTTGATTTGTTTTGTTTAGTTTTTCTTTCATTTATGTTATTGTATTTTTTTTTGATTTCATTGTTTTGTTTCCTCGTTTTCTTTCGTTTCGCTGTTTTGCTTTGATTTGTTTGGTTTTGTTTTTCTGTCATTTATGATATTTGTTATTGTGTTTGTTTTGTTCTGTTTGTTTATTGTTGTTTTTCTGTGTTCAGCTGTCAGACGGAGCCGTGCAGTGAGTGTGAGTATCTCGGACACACATATGCAGTGGGCGAGCGCTGGAAAGGAGGTCAGTGCCAGCTGTGCCAGTGTTTGCCCAACCTCACTGTACAGTGTGGCCCGTACTGCCCATATGCTGCCACTGGATGCCCACAGGTGTGTGTGTGTATGTGCGTGTGTGTGCGTGCGTGTGTGTGTGTGTGTGTGTGTGCGTGTGTGTGTGTGTGTGTGTGTGTGTGTGTGTGTGTGTGTGTGTGTGTGTGTGTGTGTGCTTGTGCTTTGTTGTGCTTGTGTGTGTGCATGTGTGTTCTGCGTTGTGTTTGTGTGTGTATGTTCTGTTTGTTTGTGTGTTGTGTTTGTGTGTTGTGTTGTGTTCTGTTATGAATCATGTTTGTGAGCATAGTCTTTGTTGTGTGTTCTGTGTTGTGTTTGTGTGTGTTTGTATGTGTGTGTGTGTGTGTGTGTGTGTGTGTGTGTAGGTGTGTGTGTTCACTTACACTCATTTCTGTCTATTATATCATCATACTAATCTGTTGCTATTGCTTTAACTAACTGGGTTACGTTTTCCTGATGTCAGGGTCATATTCTGACTCCAGCAGAAGGAGACAAGTGCTGCCATTGTGAAGAGAGAGGTTAGTGCTGATCATTTTATTCTGCATGTGATATTTGTGTTTCTAAGACCACAATGTTTCACGCTGTATAATCATGCACATCTTTGTGTGATCAGGTAATGGTTCCACTATTATGACGACGACACCAATGACCCTGCCGATAACACTCGGACCCTCCAGACAACCAGAGGGCCCTCCAACAGTGCCCACATACCCGCTGCCACCTGGAGGTCAGATTAATTAACATTATTGTCATTATGACCTATTTGTCTATACAGTGCCTATAGGAAATCATCATAGCCCTTTGAAATAAATACTTTATTTGTCATACAGTCTGAAACCAAATCACATTCCTAATAACTTTTTCCAGCTTTTGAACTGTTTCTGTTGCCCTCCCCTAACCTGTGCCTTTTTACAACTTTAACCCGAACGTCTTTTGAAAGCAGGGTGCGATGTGAGTAAACGTATAGGTTTTCACAGGGTATGATGATTTTCTATAGGCACTGTATATAAAACAATATTTCTGTGAAGATGATCAGATGGCTTTGTACATATCTAATGTTACATTTCTGCATGAAGAAAATATCCGAAGATATTTTGCAGCACAACAATTTGTTTTGACATGATAATTAAATGCATTATATTTGGTCAAATTAATGCTACTCTAATGTCATTATAATGATTTCTATGTATTGTGCGTAATGATAACATTTGGTAATTTTGTTTACATTTTATTGTTGATGAGATGTTATTACTATGACAATTAAGCACAATTTATTCAATCAAATTACTTCTTTAAAATATGTATTTTAAATTATTATGAAAATTGTTAAAGCTAAAAGCATAAAATATACTTTTGATTAAATACACATGTTATTTATGAAAATATAGTTTTTATTTTTTTTTAATCTATTAAATGTGTCATCAGAAAAAATAAGCCTGTTACAATATTATTTTTTTTATTTTAAATTTTTTTTCTAATTATTTATTTATTTATTTTTTATTACATTTTATAAAACAATAAAATTATTGATGAGATGTTATGACTATGACAATTAGGCACAATTAATTCAATCAAAATACTGCTTTCAAAAATATGTATTTTAAATTATTATGAAAATTGTCAAAAAGCATAAAAATATACATTTGATTAAATACACACATTATATTTAAAAAATATAATTATTGTTATTATTATTTTAATAATCTATTAAATGTATCATCAGAAAAAAATAAACCTGTTACTATTTTATTTTATTTTTTATTATTTTATTTTTTATTACTTTTTTTTAAATAATAAAATTATGAATGAAATGTTATTAATATGACAATTAGGCCCAATTTATTCGATCAAATTTATGCTTTCAAAAATATTTATTTTAAATTGTTATGAAAATTGTCAATGCTAAAAGCATAAAATATACTTTTGTTTAAATACACCTGTGATATTTATAAAAATACATTATAATAATCTAATAAATGTATCATCAGAAAAAATAAACATGTTACTATTTAATTTTTCATTTAATTTCTTTATTTTTATTTATTTATTTAATTGTTTTATTTATTTTATTTATTTATTTTTTTTTATTTATTTATTTATTTAATTAATTAATTAATTTTTTTACCTAATTTAAATAATTTTGTTATTTTTTATTACATTTTATAAATAATAAAATTAGTGATGAGATGTTATTAATATGACAATTAAGCACAATTTATTTGATCAAATTACTGCTTTCAAAAATACGTGTTTTAAATTATTATGAAAATTGTCCATGCTAAAAGCTTAAAATATACTTTTGATTAAATACACATGTTATTTGTGAAAATATAGGTATTTTTATAGTTATTATTTAATTGTTATTATTATTTTTTAATAATATATTAAATGTATCATCAAAAAAAAAATAAACCTGTTACGATTTTATTTATTTATTTACAATTTATTTTTTTATTTAATTTAATTTAGGAAAAAATTAAAAAAAATGATTATAATTTTTTTTTTTTTGCAGTTGCACATTTGTGTTATGGAATATAAAAAAAAACTGTATTATTTAGCAAAAAATGTGTTAATATAATATGCATATATTATAATATGCATAAATATTTAATATTAAAAATATTTAAAGCATATAATAATTACTACTACTATAATTAACTTAATTATCACTAATAATTATCATGAACATAAAATACATATTTTACTGCTCATTATTTCCTCAGTCTTTGATGTGCCTGAATGCTTTATCTCTCCACAGTAAACATCTCTCCTTGTTTTCTGCTATTCTCTGTGTTGTTTAATAGATGAGTGTTGGTCAGCTCTGGGTGTTCAGTCACTCCCTGCTGCCAGCTTCAGCTCCTCATCCCACCAGGCCGGTCACCCTCCTTCTGCGGGACGTCTGAACACTGGAGACCCTCACCGGGACCTGCAGGGCTGGAGCCCGGAACCGGAGCAGTACAGAGAGCTCCCGCACGGGACGCCAGAGGACAACGGACACCCCTCACACGGCCCATACCTGCAGATAGACCTGCTCACACAACACAACATCACAGGTACAGTATCAACTAGGCATGGGATGATAACCGGTTTCAAGGTTTACCACGGTTTGGAAAAATCAAGGATTTAAAACCACTGACATTTCCTGTTATACACTGTGAAAAATGAGGAGTAGGGTTTACTTGAAAAAAGCTTGGATTTTTTTTTCCACTCAGAAAAGGCTAGTAGATCTTTGCCAAGTAAAAGATTAATCAAAATTATTATTGACTTTTTGTTTGTAAAATTGGCTTAAGTCGTACCTTTAATTATTTTTTATCCAAGATACCTAGTTACCTTTTTCAGTTATCCTGAGTAAACTTTTCTTCAAAATGTTAAATAAAATATGTGATGCATTGCAACAGTTTCCTAATTCAAAAGACTGCCAGATATTTTCATTGAGTCATCTATGTTGGCATCTTCCTCTTCTGTAGTACTGCTCAGTACAATGATCTTCACAACGATAAGCAGGTCTCGATATTCTATCAAATACACAAATAAGTGCAAAGTGATTAAAGTACTGTACAGTTAGTTGCAATGTTATCAGTGTTATCTCTTGCTTTATGCTATAATAGACTGTATAGATGTTAAGACCTGTGCTCTGTTGCATAAAGTGATTCAAGTTTTTAAAAGTTTACCAAAAGTAAAAAAATTTGAGGGATAAAAATACTAACATGTCTTTAACACTTAAAAAATCTTACATATCCAAAGTAAAAACTAAAACTTAACTGTGTGGTTACTGGTTTTTCATTGTTTTAATAGTTACTAGGTTGTTGCTATGCTATTCCCAGTTCTTCACTTGTCTCTACATCATTCTGGTGCTAAACAGACAGTATGGCTGTTGCATACTTGTATAAGAAAGAAGAAGCATGTAAAATGATAATAATGTATTTCATTACTTTTCAAGCACCATTAGTAAAGCACTATAACAATGTATTGTGTGATTGTTGATTGTTTGTTTGTTAATAATCTCTCCGTCTGGTGTTGTAGGTGTGTTGACGCAGGGTGGTGGTGTGTTTGACACATTTGTATCCAGCTTTTATCTGCAGTTCAGCAGTGACGGCCTTCAGTGGTACACGTATAAAGAGATGATCACAGACGCCAGGCCCAAAGCAAAGGTTTATATTTAATTTATGGATCATTCTTAAAGGGATAGTTCATCCAAAAACCAAAAAAAATCAGTGTTTACTCACCCTCAAGTGGTTCCAATACTTTATAACTCGTGTTGAACACAAAAGGAGATATTTTGAAAAAAGCTGAAAACCTGTAACCACTGAGTACTATGGAAGTCAACGGTGTCAGGTTTTCAGCTTTCTTCAAAATATCTCCTTTTGTGTTCAACAAAAGAAAGAGAGTCAAACCGCTTTGGAACAAGTGAAGAGTGAGTAAATGAGACTGAATATTTTATTTTGGGTGAACTATGTCTTTAAACATGCAGCTGAAGAGAAGCTTGACTCCTTTTTCTGTCAATAAACGCAAAAAGTTTAAGCCTTTTTAATCTTTTTGAATATGTTTTTCTGTCAATAAAGACTGAAATTGTAAGCCTTTCTTAACCTTCAGATCTATATGCATCTGGCTGTTTCCTCCAGGTATTTCAGGGTAACAGTGATGACCGCGGTGTATCTCTGGCCCGTCTGGACCGGATGGTGTCGGCTCGGTTCATCAGGATTCTGCCTCATGATTTCCAGAATGGAATCTATCTGAGAGTGGAAATCATGGGATGCGCTGACGGTACACTTTAATTGTGTTTATTTCATTGCGGGCCTAAAAATAGCCAAGAATATTCAAGAAAAACCCATTCTCTTTCAATTCCAATCACAAGTAGGTCTCTCCAGTCTCCCTGGTGTCTGTTGTCCAACTCTAAAAAGGCACTGACAGTCATTTTTAATAAACAAAATAATATTTGTTGTAAGTTACAAAGGCAAAATTCTCATGTTTTATTTTATGAGTATTTAAATGCAGTAAATTTGAAATAAATAATATTATAAAGGGGCGACATGATGGCTCAGTGGTTAGCACTGTGACCTCACAGCAAGGAAGTCGCTGGTTCGAGCCTCAGCTGGATCAGTTGGCATTTCTGTGTGGAGTTTGCATGTTCTTCCTGTGTTGGCGTGGATTTCCTCCGGGTGCTCCGGTTTCCCCCACAGTCCAAACACGTGCGCTATAGGTGAATGTGGTAAACTAAATTGTCCGTAGTGTATGAGTGTGAATGAGTGTGTGTATGGATGTTTCCCAGTACTGGGTTGCAGCTGGCAGGGCATCCGCTGCGTAAAACATATGCTGGATAAGTTGGTGGTTCATTCTGCTGTGGTGACCCCTGTTTAATAAAGGGATTAAGCCAAAAACAGAAAATGAATGAATAATAATATAAATAAAGAAAATAATCAATATACATTTTTTTTCAGTTTCTCTAAATTTAATTGGCATTTGAGTTAGTTTTAATTGAAGTATTTGTCTTATTTTCAGGCACTGGTCCTGGCGCTGTGTGTCCGCCGGGTCAGTTCTCCTGTCCTGCTCCTCCTCCAGGACTCTGCATTGAGGAGAAGCTCCTCTGTGATGGAGTTCCTCACTGTCCTGATGGAGCGGACGAGAGAGACTGTAAACCCACCAATATTACCCACATCACCCCGACTGCTGCTGCGCTCAGGACACCCAGCAAAATCAGGACCACATCGACTCCTTTCACCACCACTGTGAGTTCATTTATACCTAACTAGGGTCAAGTTTGTAGACTGATATGAAAAAATAATAACAATCGAGAAAAAGCTTTTATGTATTGACTTCAAATTGATAAACTGTCAAATATCAATTTAAAAACGACTATGTTTATGTGTCTATGTGTGTGTGTGTGTGTTTATGCATGTGTGCGTGTGTGTGGGTGGGTGTGCATGTATGCATTTTGTCTGTGTGTGTGCGTGTGTGTATGCATATACAGTTGAAGTCAGAATTATTCAGCCCCCTTTAAATTTTTTTTCTTTTTTAAATATTTCCCAAATGATGTTTAACAGAGCAAGGAAATTTTCACAGCATGTCTGATAATATTTTTTCTTCTGGAGAAAGTCTTATTTGTTTTATTTTGGCTAGAATAAAAGCAGTTTTTAATTTTTTAAACACCATTATAAGGTCAATATTATTAGCCCCTTTAAGCTAATATTTTTTTCCAATAGTCTACAGAACAAACCATCATTATACAATAACTTGCCTAATTACCCTAACCTGCCTAGTTAACCTAATTAACCTAGTTAAGCCTTTAAATGTCACTTTAAGCTGTATAGAAGTGTCTTGAAGAATATCTAGTCAAATATTATTTACTGTCATCATGACAAAGATCAAATAAATCAGTTATTAGAGATGAGTTATTAAAACTATTATGTTTAGAAATTTTTTGAGAAAATCTGCTCTCCATTAAACAGAAATTGAGGGGGGCTAATAATTCTGACTTCAACTGTGTGTGTGTGTGTGTGTGTGTGTGTGTGTGTGTGTGTGTGTGTGTGTGTGTGTGTGTGTGTGTGTGTGTGTGTGTGTTGGATGAAATTTCATTAGCAGATTAAAACCAAAGTTATGATAATCTGCTATAATAAAAAAACAAACAAATATTTATTTTTTATTTATTAATAATATAAACACTGCAAAAAATGCTTTTCTTACTTAGATTTTTCGTCTTGTTTCTAGTCCAAATATCTAAAAATTTTAAATCAAGAAGCATTTTCTAGACAAGCAAAACACGTTGTCTTGTTTTAAGAAATAATATGCCAAATTGAAGTGAGTTTTTCCTTAAAACAAGCAAAATAATCTGACAATGGGGTAAGCAAAATAATCTTATGTCAAAAGGAAAAACAAGATTATTTTGCTTTCCCCATTGGCAGATTATTTTGCTTGTTTTTAAGAAAAACTGACTTAATATTGGCATCTTATTTATGAAAACAAGACATTACGTTTTGCTTGTCTAGAAAATGTTTCTTGATTATAAGAATTTTTTAATATTTGGACTAGAAACATGACAAAAAATCTAAGTAAGAAAAGCATTTTTTGCAGTGAACGCACGCACACACGCACGCACACACACACACACACACACACACACACACACACACACACACACACACACACACACACACACACACACACACACACACACACAATCACGCATAACATCTGTAATTGCTGAATTAAAGTTAACTTTTTTTGTGTCTGTGTTTTCTAGGTAGGAGGACCAGGTCAAAAAGGTAGGAATTTGGGGGAAATAATAGAATATTATTAATACAAAAATATCCCTTTGTAACGGTAGACATTGAAGCATTAATTGACCCTCATCTGTCCGTCATCTGTCAGGTGTGTGCGCTTCTGCTCTGGGATTGGAGGATGGGCGTGTCCATTACGGTCAGCTGACCTCCTCCTCATACAGAGAGAATAACCCTGCTGATGCGGGACGACTCAACGTGGTGCCCAATGTGTGAGCGCTCAATGCATTACATAAAGAGAGATTTTGACCATCATCATTCATTCATTCATTTTCCTTCTGCTTAGTCCCTTTATTCATCAGGGGTTGCCACAGCGGAATGAACCGCCAACTTATCCAGCATATGTTTTACACAGCCAATGCCCTTTCCAGCTGCAATCCAGTACTGGAAAACACTCACACACACTCATTCACACACACACACTCATACACTACAGCCAATTAAGCTTATTCAATTCCCCTGTAGCGCATGACTGTGTGGGGGAAACCGGAGCACCCGGAGGAAACCCACGCCAACACGGGGAGAACATGCAAACTCCACACAGAAATGCCAACTGACCCAGCCGGGACTTGAACCAGCAGCCTTTTTGCTGTGAGGCCACATTGCTAACCACTGAGCAACCATGCCACCCTCATCCCATCATACAAACTGAATATGTTAGTTGGCAGAACCCTGATGTTTATTTTGTCCTGTGTTCTCCCTCAGGATGGTGATGGAGCCGGGATGGAGTCCGTTACCTGCAGACCCTCATCCATATTTCCAGGTGGATTTCCTGGAGCCCACGTGGGTTTCAGGTGTGGTGACGCAGGGCAGTGAACGCATGTGGGGTTACTTGACCAAATACAGACTGGCCTTCGCTCTGGTGGAGAATCAGTTCATCAACTTCACTGAGACCGGAGACACAGACGCTCCTCCAAAGGTGAAAACCGAGATCTGAGCTGCAGTGGAGGATCTAGAAAATCATTTGTGGAGTGGGATGAAAAAAATGAGGGGTGACAACACTGAAGCAAACATCGTTGCATGTTTTTTTAGTAGGTTAAAAGGGTAGGTTAGGGCGATATTAAAGCTTCATGTCACACTAATCAACATGAAAATTAACACTGGTAGCATAATATAATGTGTAGCATATTGCGTCATCAAAATGTGCTACCTACTTTTGAATGGGAGGTAGGACAATCTGACAAGGTAGGACAAATCGACAGAACCACCGGCAAGCTCTCTATGCTTTGATCTCCTTAGTGTGTATATTTAATACACTGGGATACTAGTGCTGGATTGGCTGATGATGTGGCAATGTTTTTTCTCCAGCCCTGCTGAGCTGGGTTAATTTAAACTCAAGTCTAGAAGCCCAATAAATGCTTTTTGTGCTTGTGTTTTGTGTTGGTTTCAGATGTTTGAGGTGAGGATGGTCAGTCGGACTCCTGTCACCCGCTGGCTGCCCCGGCTGGTCAGAGCTCGATTTCTCCGCATCATTCCTGTAGAGTTTCGACACACTTTCTACCTGCGCGTCGAAGTCCTGGGATGTAGAGGAGGTAGAAGTGTTGTCTGGGTTTATTTATTATTTTTTTTAGCTTTCAGTACTTTACGAAAACACAATCTGATTTTCACTACATTTTTATTTAAATTTTATGTACTCATTACTATAATACTGTTTTATTTTAATAACTATTGTGGTTTTTATTTGAATTTGACATTTTAGTTTTTTTTGATTTTGTGTAATTTTATTTTATTATTTTTTAATTTGTCTATATAGATTTTATAATCATTTTTATTTCGATCTTTAATGTAGGTTATTTTTCATGTTAAAGTTCATGTTAAAATAAGCAAAAAGGAGAAATATTTCTTTGGAAATTAGCTGAAATAAAATGTTATTATGTTCATAATATAATAAATAATATAATATATAACAGGCGAGGGCAGCACGGTGGCGTAGTGGGTAGCACAATTGCTGGTTCGAGTTTGCATGTTCTCCCCGTGTTGGTGTGGATTTCCTCCAGGTGCTCCAGTTTCCCCCACAGTCCAAACACATGCGCTATAGGGGAATTGATGAACTAAATTGGCCTTAGTGTATGTGAGTGTGTGCAAGAGTGTATGGGTGTTTCCTAGTGATAGGTTGCGGCTGGAAGGACATCCGCTGCGTAAAAAGTGCTGGATAAGATGGCGGTTCATTCCACTGTGGTGACCCCTGATTAATAAATCGACTAAGCCGAAAAGAAAATGAATGAATGAATATAACAGGCAACACAGTGGCTCAGTGGTTAGCATTGTCACCTCACAGCAAGAAGGTTGCTGGTTCAGTTGCCGTTTCTGTGTGGAGTTTGCATGTTCTTCCGGTGTTGGCGTGAGTTTCCTCCGGGTGCTCCGGTTTCTCCCACAGTCCAAACACATGCGCTATAGGGGAATTGGAGGAACTAAATTGGCCGTAGTGTGTGTGTGAGAATGAGTGTGTATGGATTTTTCCCAGTAATGGGTTGCAGCTAGAAGGGCATCCGCTGCTTAAAACATATGCTGGATAAGTTGGCGGTTCATTCTGCTGTGGTGACGATGAATAAAGGGACTAAGCCGAAGGAAAATTAATAATATATAACAAAATGTTATTATTTTATAAAAAACTTTTTAAATTATTTTTGCATTTATTTTAGTTAATGCTAATCCTATTTAAAGTATTGAACATGTTTTAATTTTGATGCCAATAATCCATCTAACTTAATGCCAAAATTAATTTTTGTGAATTTAAGTTCAATTATTGTTTTTAATTAATATATTTTAAGTACTTTTGCATAACAAATATAAAAATAAATAAAACTCTGACCTGAAAATGTAATATATGTAGTAAATTATTACATTAGTCATAATAACTGCATTTTAAATGAAAAGAAATGCTTTCTTTAATGATGCTTCAGTTTGTTTAATGTTTTTATAATCTTATTTTTAATCATAATATAATACACTACATTATATCAGCATAATATTTTACATTAATATACTCTCATAACCTATGGAAGCTTGTTTTCGCCACTGAATGATAAAATAAAAATAAAAATAAATTATGATAAAAAAAATTTAATAAAAAAAAAACGTAAAAAAAATTGAGTTTCGCAATTCTCACAATTCTGACTTTATATCTCGCAATTCTGTCTATATAACTCAAAATTCTGACTTAATAACTCGAAATTGTTACTTTATAACTCAGAATTTTGTCTTTATATCTCAGAATTCTGACTTTATAACTCTGAATTCTGTCTTTATATCTCAGAATTCTGACTTTATAACTCGGAATTCTTACTTAACTTAGAATTCTGACTTTATAACTCTGAATTCTGACTTTATAACTCTGAATTCTGTCTTTATATCTCAGAATTCTGACTTTATAACTCGGAATTCTGACTTAACTTAGAATTCTGACTTTATAACTCTGAATTCTGACTTTATAACTCGGAATTCTGACTTAATAACTTAGAATTCTGACTTTATAACTCAGAATTCAGATTTTTGTAACTCAGAATTGCGACTTAATAACTCAGAATAGCGACTTTATAACTCAAAATTCTGACTTTATAATTTTTTTTTATCTTAATTTTTTTTTTAATTGATTTTTTTTTTATCATTTCAGTGGCGGAAACGGGCTTCCATACATTACTACTACTACTATGACTAATGATAGCATGTTTTAAAATAATTGATTCTCTCCTTTGTTAGAGGATTTGGTGACACCCAGTAGTTTAGTGACCACAGCGCCCCCTGGTGTTCCAGGAGTGCAGAACCACACTGAACCTGCAGGACGTCCAGGATATCATAACTACACCTCTGGAGCTCCAGGACTCCAGACCAAGAGTCCACAGGACGGCAGACCCGGCGTCGCAACACCAACCGGAGGATCAGACCTTCATATTATTACACCTACAGCCACAGGTCTGTGTGTGTGTGTGTGTGTGTGTGTTTGACGTATCACAGGCTGGTTTATAATAATACATCAGTGCTAAAGCTGTGTGTTGTTGTTTTTTAGTTTAACTCTGTTTTATTGATGCATATTAGTCAGAGAGTTTCAGCATCAAATATAAAGAGTCAGCAAGACATCAATTGTTCCTATCTATCATCAGCAGAAAACTAAATTAGTTCTCATTTTCTTCCATTCTGAATCAAACAGTGCAATTATAAGTTCTTGCATCGTGTTATTGTTTTTTTAAGCATTCTGGGATGCATCTACACCCTATGATGAGTTACCCAGAGTTGAGTGTGTGGAGGGTCAGTTCAGCTGCAGGACGTTCGGCTGTGTGGAAGATGAATTTGTGTGTGATGGGCATGAAGACTGTCCTGATGGATCAGATGAACTTCACTGTGGTAAAAAATAAAATAACTCATTTATTTAGATTTTTATATCCAACATTTTCTTTTTAATCTTAAACCATTATGCATTAGTTAATCTCTAGTAGTAATTCAGTAGTGATTTGTCATCAGTGAATCATTATCAGTGAATCATTATTGGTAATGAAACCAGATAGAAATTGCTAATCATAGTTTCCAGTGGCGGATTTAGGCATGTGCAATATGGGCGACCGCCCAGGGCGGCATCTTGCTGGGGGCGGTAAAAAAGCTCTGGTAAAAAAGTGCCCCAGTAAAAATCAACTGTGCCCCGGTAAAAGCTTCGAGATACAATTTACTTTATGCGAATTAATTAATTTAGAGTGGTAATCCCAGAATAAAGACGTTAGGACAGGGGTGCCCAAACTCGGTCCTGCAGGACCGGTGTCCTGCAAAGTTTAGTTCCAACCCCAATCAGATTCACCTGGGCTGCCTAATCAATCTCTTACTAGGCTTTCTAGAAACATCCATGCATGTGTGGTGAGGCAGGTTGGAGCTAAAAAAGGACTCCGGCCCTCCAGGACTGACTTTGGACACCTCTGCGTTAGGGGTTATTCACATTTGGCGTCTTTTGCACATGCAACATGTTTATTCTCTATGTGCAACCGAACGTTGGTCAAAATAAATTGACACATGCACGCAAAAAAACATTCCCGCACGCCTCACACGCGCTGCTCCTGCTCTCGGTGTGAATCCCGGTTGTTTACATGCACGCAGATAAAATACACGCCGCTCATACGCTGGGAAACCGGAGTAACAGCCTTTTATGTAGAGGTGTCTGCAATCAGCGAGTTTTGCAAGTCAACAAAACTAAAGTTTCTATAATATGATGATGATCTTATATTGAGCATGGCTATGAAGCAGAAAGGAGAGATGATGAGTTAGACAGGTAAGACTCAATAACAGTAATTCTCGGCCATGAGTCGGGTCTAAGACAACAGATAATGCTATAAAACATATTTTTTGTATTCTATGGAATTGTCATAATTAATATACATGCAGAAGATTTTGTAAGCGATTTTAGCATATCACTCCAGTTGTGTCTTTACATTTTTTTTTAGTTACATTTAGGATTGATTTCTGTTATTTATTTAGAATATTAATTGTATAATAATAATAATAATTTATAATAATATAAATAAATTGTTATATTTATTGCAAATAAATAAATATCAGTTGAAGTCAGAATTATTAGCCCCCCTGAATTATTAGACCGCTTGTTTATTTTTTCCCTAATTTCTGTTTAATGGAGAGAAGATTTTTTTCAGCACATTTCTAATCATAATAGTTTTAATAACTCATTTCTAATAACTGATTTATTTTATCTTTGTCATGATGACAGTAAATAATATTTTACTAGATACTTATCAAGACACTTCTATACAGCTTAAAGTGACATTTGAAGGCTTATCTAGGTTAATTATGTTAACTAGGCAGGTTAGGGTAATGAGGAAAGTTATTGTTTAACAGTGGTTTGTTCTGTAGACTATCGAAAAAAAAATAGCTTAAAGGGGCTAATAATTCTGTCCCTAAAATGATGTTTAAAAAATTAAAAACTGCTTTCATTCTAGTTTTTTCCAGAAGAAAAAATATTATCAGACATACTGTAAAAATTTCCTTGCTCTGTTAAACATCATTTGGGAAATATTTAAAAAAGAAGAAAAAAATTCAAAGGGGGCTAATAATTCTATTCTATCTATATAAATTCTATTCTATCTATCTTTATTATATTATATTTAAAATGTATATAAAGTCAACCACATAGCGTCTTTAATTCTCGGGGGATGGGGGTGTATTTGGTCTAGTCGTGTTAAAATTGACATGATGTAATCATGAAAGCATGTGCATAATTCTTTTTACATTTTATTTTCTGTATTATTGTAATAATACACTAACTTTCATTTATTATTTTATTAATATTAATAATAATAATAATAGTTCAGTAATAATTAAATAAAATAATAAAATACAACAATAATGTTTATTGTTTTATTATTTATTATAATAATGTTTTATTATTTTAATAACAATACATCAAATAATTATTATAGTAAGAATAGTGTTAATTTAAATAAAATACATTATATACGATGTGAATTTACCAATTAATATTGATAACTAAATTTATTTTACAATAATTATTTCAATATTGATAACACAATTTAAAATAGCATTAATATCATAGACTGTAAAAGATATGGACGTAGTATCCATGACGTCACCCATAGGTTTATGAAGAACCCAAAAGAAGCTACCAGTAGGCGTGGCCAACCATCGCCATTTTGTTCGTGCGTCATCGCACAAACCACGGGATACCAAACCAGGGCAAAGAGGCGGAGAGTGAGCGGAGCTACAGACGCCTGCTGGCATTTTGCTTAGACAGGCTTTCCTATGGGTGAAACGCTTAATACTGCGACTTGTTTGTGTTCTGACCACATGTGCTTGGTTGTACACTATATCAATAAAGTGTTTAGACTTTTAAAAACACTGTTGTAACACATTGAGCCACTAAACATTGTTCTTATGACGTTTTTCGACAGGAGGAAAACGCAAATCTTCCAAACACTTCAGATATAGTCTGTGTTAGTAAATGCAAGACTATTGATGAAATCCAGGCAGAACACTGTATAACAACGCTTCAGACGACTGTTCTGGAGCCTACAGCTAATCAATCTGTCAGATTCTGGAATGCATTACAGCGCTAAAGAACGTTAAAAATGATAAATGATCTTAAATAAAACAAATACACTTATAGAGATGGTATATAAGTATATAATTTCACTCACCTGGGAAATGGAGGCCACGTGAATGGTTTGTGAGCACAATTAAGTGCACACAGCGTGCCATATCATCTGATAATTGTAGGAAATAATTCCAAAAAGCAACTGACTGTGTAAAGCCACATAAAACAACACAAAAGTATGATGTATTTGCCGAGTTCAGCAGCTAATCAGCTGGAATCAGACGAGACAGCGACCAGCGAGGTTGTCGCTTGATTAATATTTACTTCAATGCAATTTAACTTTATTTCTATTGCGCTTTTTGCTATGCAGATTGTGCCAAAGCAGCTTAACATAGATGCAGAAAAGAGAAATAAAAGCCATTCAGATATTTAATACATCTATTGAATTCTTTCTAATTAAACTAATAAAGTACAAGCTGACAGTTCTGTGCATTTTTCACCTGTAAGTACAATGCGCCTATTAAATAAATACATGTACATGTCAGGGGAATTCAGTAACCTGTATTCATATGACAGCAGAGCCTGATGTTCAACATGTTAGCATAAAATAAAAAATTTTTTGGATGTTATTTGTCTATCATCAGGGTCAGCGTCTCCTTCTCCAGGACGGGTCTCTCCTTCTCAGCGCCCCCTGCTGCCCAAGCTCTGCTCCTCCAAACAGTGGAGCTGCTGGAGTGGAGAGTGTGTGAGTTTGGACAGGAGGTGTGATCTACACTCAGACTGCGCTGACGGATCAGACGAGAGCGACTGCTGTGAGTAATGCTGTACTTCACACACTATCTGCCCTAAACAGTGTTCCAAATCATACCTACATTCATTTATTTATTTTCCTTCGGCTGAGTCCCTTATTTATCAGGGGTCGCCACAGCGGAATGAACCGCCAACTATTCCGGCATATGTTTTTTATGCAGTGGATGCCCTTCCAGCTGCAACCCAGCACTGGGAAACACACATACACTCTCACATTCACACACACTCATACACTATGGCCAATTTAGTTCATAGTGGTTAGCACTGTCGCCTCACAGCATAAATGCTGGGTCAGTTGTCATTTCTGTGTGGAGTTTGCATATTCTCCCGGTGTTGGCTTGGGTTGGCGGGTGCTCTGGTTTCCCCCACAGTCCAAACACATGCGCTATAGGGGAATTGGATGAACTAAATTGGCCGTAGTGTATGAATGTGTGTTTGAATGTGAGTGTGTATGGGTGTTTCCCAGTACTGGGCATCCAATGCATCCACTGCATAAAACATCCTGGAATAGTTGGCCGTTCATTCCGACTTCAACTGTATATGTGAGCTGACCTCAGGTGTGTGTCTGTGTGTGTCCTCAGACGACTGTATTCTGTCCTCCTGGACGTCCTGGAGTCAGTGCAGTGTTTCGTGTGGTTTGGGCTCAATCTTTCGCCAGAAGAACATCCTGAGAGACGCGCGACCCGGAGGATCCTGTGGAGGAGCTCAGTTCGACAGCAGACCCTGTTTCCTGCAGGCCTGTCCTGGTACAAGCACATTTCAGCTTCCACATTTTCAGCTTTCATTAAATTAACCTGAATACATTATTAGTGTAAAATGTCTTAAACTGTGGTGTGTTCAATGTCCAGCAGTATAATCACTGTAACACACAGTTTGTAGGTTTACTGTATCCTCTGGTGTGTGTGCATGTGTGTGTCAGTGTCCGGTCAATGGTCAGAGTGGACTCAGTGGTCCGGCTGTGATGTCCCGTGTGCTGGAGGCCTCATGGTCAGAAACAGGACCTGCTCCAACCCTCCACCCAAAAATGGCGGTCGTGACTGTGAAGGGATGAGCAGACAAACACACACCTGTAACACACAGTCCTGCGGCTCCGACACAGACACACAGAGCGGTCAGCATTCACACTGACTACATTCATATAATATATTTAATATACAGTATGCAATTATTCGCCCTCCGGTATATTTTTGTCCCCAATTTCTGTTTAACGGAGAGCAGATTTTTTTTCATCATATTTCTAATCATAATAGTTTTAATAACTCATCTCTAATAACTGATTTATTTTCTCTTTGCCATGATGACAGTAAATAATATTTGACTAGATATTGTTCATCAGCTTAAAGTGACATTTAAAGGCTTAACTAGGTTAATTAGGGTAAAGTTAGGGTAATTAGGCAAGACATTGTATAACAGTGGATTGTAGACAATCCAAAACAAATATTGCTTAAGGGGGCTAATAATACTGACCTTAAAATGGGTTTAAAACAATTAAAAACCAAAATTCTAACCGAAATAAAGCAAATAAGACTTTCTCCAGAAGAAAAAATATTATAGGAAATACTGTGGAAAATTCCTGAATCTGTTAAACATCATTTGGGAAATATTTGACAAAGAAATTGACAGGAGTGCGATTCATTCTGATTTCAACTGTGTATAATGATATAACTGCTGACTGAGGCTGTATTTTCTGCAGGCTGCACTGGAGGAATGATCCTGATGGACGAGTCTGACTGTTTGGCAGGAAAATTCAGCCCGTGTCCTCTGACCTGCTCTGACCTTCATTCAGAGAGAAACTGCACATTAACCTGCACTACAGGTACATTAACATCATCAAACAACAACATAACCTGTAAGGCTGTTAAAATGTCAACATTCAGGTTAATAATCGAAAAACCAAGTAAATTTATTATATTATTATTGTATTTCATGTTTGTAGATATAAATATAATAAATTAATGATAATTTGAAAATTAATTATTATTTATTTATTTTTAATTTCTTTATTTTTGTTATTATTGTTTTAATATTTAAAATATTTTCTATAAATTATTAATATATATATATATATATATATATATATATATATATATATATATATATATATTAGTATATATTATTAGATATAATTAATTAATTATTTTTAATTAATGCTATTTATTTTTTATTTAATCACATGTAGGATTTTAAGTGTTGTTGTAATTAAACAACAGTCTAGTGATATTATTATTATTATTATTATTATTGTTATAGTTATTATTTATTATTAATTGTTATTATTATTATTATTATTATTATTATATTATTATTATTGTTGTTGTTGTTGTTGTTGTTATTATTATTTTTCATTTTATAATAATAATAATAGATATTTGAAATAAATAAATTATTTTAAAAAATCACATATTATGGTAATAAAAATATACTAGACAGAAAATAATTATTAAAATCGTTATTAATAATCATCAATCAGTTTATTTTTATTTAATCACAAGTAATAAAAAACAAGTATTATTTTAACAATAATTATTTATTACATTATTCAATAATAATAATAATAATAATAATAATAATAATAATTAAAAATGTAAGTAATTTAAGAAATATAAAAAATAATACATTAATTTCAGAATGATAAATAATACAACTATTTTATTTAAATAATATGAAATTATTTATTTTAGTTTAGTATTTTAATTAAAAAGTAGTACTTATCTCTAGTATTACAGTAAAATAAATAAAAATAACAGTACATAATTTATATGCACAGATCAAGTGTCTCACTGTCTATTTATTTATTTATTTATTTATTTTTAGGATGTCATTGTCCTCCTGGGCTCTTCCTCCAGTATGGCCGGTGTGTGAACGTCAGTGAATGTGAGTGTTTCTGGAACGGTTCGCTCATTCAGGCGGGTCAGGATGTCAGTAACTCCAGCTGCAGCTCCTGGTCAGTCCATTATTCAGCAATAAAACAGTTTCTCTGACTGTCTGACAGTGTGTGATGATGTAAGCACACTAAATGATGCTTTATCCAATCATAAACAGTGTTTGTAAAGATGGCCGTGTCCTATGTGATGAGTCCAGCTGTGTTGCGCGCTGTGATTGGTCGGCTTGGTCTTCATGGACATCATGTGACAGCAGCTGCGGGACAGGAGTACAGCACCGCTACAGGTGCACTGAATCATTCATTGATTAATAACTATTTCTGTTATTATTTATTTATTTATTTATTTATCAACTATTTATGCATTTAGATATATGTTGTGATGCTTCTACACCACATGCAGTATGCTAATATTCACATACATTAATTGTTACTTGGTCGTCAATTTGTAAGAAATAAAGTTAATCAATCATTGTCATTCATTCAAATTATTCAAAGTCAGTTTTTAGATTAGTTACCGTACTTTTTTTAACTAAATGATATGTAATATATTATAATATAATATATTTGTAGTTGTAACCAGGGATGTGATACTGACAACGGAGGTGAGGATCCAAATGCAGGGTTTTAAAAACAGGATGGTCAGGCAAGCAATGATCAATACAGGAGCAAACAGATGTATAAGGGCAATCCAGAGTCGTAATCAAAATAACAGGCAGATGGTCACAAGGCAGGCAGAAGACAGGAGTAAAACAAGAAAACAAGGCAAGGGTCAAAAACAAGACAAAGGAAACGCGTTGTAATGTCACTATACAGCTAACAAGACTCAGCCACAGTGTTTGTGTTTGTGCTCTTTATGTAGTGCATTAATCAGTCCTTGAGCAGCTTCAGCTGTGGGAGTGTAATCAGTCATGATCTGGAACCGATTTTGTGTGTGTGTTGTATGACTGGGTGTTGTAGTCCAAAACATGGCAGATTTGTAGTCCAAATGAGTGTGAGTGTGTTTATCAGCGATCTCTGGTAGTAGACCGCTGGTGATCGTGACAGTAGTAAGTTCAAGGGCGTAGATTTGCTCTTGACATCGGTGGGGACATACATCCCTAGAGCGCATACATTAAACAGCACAAATTCTTTTTGCGCTTTTAGAAACATGAATAAAGTACTTAATAATATAAAAGAAACACTTAATAATACAAATAACAACCACACCCCATGCTGCAAAAGTCAATTTACATGATTTTACTGCAGTCTGGCTTTAAGGAGGTATAAATGTAGAGACATTTAGAGAGGTGTGTGATGCAATTTAACTGTTTTATCCAGATTATTGTTTTTCATAAACATGGAGGTCAAAATCAAAACTGAATTGCACAGTCTTGGTTAATAGTATTACGGTGAACCAGTAGCGAACTTGACTTTGTGCACGTGTAGGTCACTAAGGGTTGACGGAGCATTACTTTATTTTTAAGTCAATTTTATTATTGGTAGGGACATTTTAGTAATTGGTGGATATTGGTGGGGACATGTCCCCTCCGTTCATGCCAATTCTGCACCCTTAAGTAAGATGGCCACCTGGCCATCGGGAAGGAGGAGGCAGAGAACTGACAAACTTTAAATTAATTTATTAATAAAAAAATAAAACAAACAGGAAGCAAAAGTAAAACATAAACTGTCCAGGCCTCGTGCTCTCACCTCTTACCCTGCGGCCTCTCCTCTTTTTATAATCCAGAACTTCTCCGTGGGACTCTGGGAATATAATATAATATAATATAATATAATATAATATAATATAATATAATATAATATAATATAATATAATATAATATAATATAATATAGAATAATATAATATAATATAGAATAATATAATATAATATAATATAATAATATAATATAATATAATAATATAATATAATATAATATAATATAATATAATATAATATAATATAATATAATAATATAATATAATATAATATAATATAATATAATATAGAATAATATAATATAATATAGAATAATATAATAATATAATATAATATAATATAATATAATATAATATAATATAATAATATAATATAATATAATATAATATAATATAATATAATATAATATAATATAATATAGAATAATATAATATAATATAATATAATAATATAATATAATAATATAATATAATATAATATAATATAATATAATATAATATAATAATATAATATAATATAATATAATATAGAATAATATAATATAATATAATATAATATAATATAGAATAATATAATATAATAATATAATATAATATAATATAATAATATAATATAATATAATATAATATAATATAATATAATATAATATAATATAATATAATATAATATAATAATATAATATAATATAATATAGAATAATATAATATAATATAATAATATAATATAATATAATATAATATAATATAATATAATATAAAATAATATAACATAAAATCATATAATATAATATAATATAATATAATATAATATAATATAATATAATATAATATAATATAATATAATATAATATACAAAGTAAGATGGGACCATCGTAACTGACCCAACTTTACCCAGTGGCATCATTTTCTCCTTCTTTCTTCCTTAGGATAGGATTCTCCTCCCCATGATTTCCTGTCAATACTCACTACACTGTTTTATCCATTAAAAAAATTATATATATATATATATATATATATATATACAGGGCTTTACATTAACACCCGCCAACCCGCCAAATGCGGGTAGATTTCAGTGGTGGCGGGTAAGACAGACACTCCCACTAGCCACGTTGGCTGGTTGAAAATAATTTTCCCGGATAATAATTCATAAAAGCAGGGTTCGACAATAAGGATGGTCCAATATGCATGCAAAGGCGATCTTAAAATTAAGAAGCAACACGACTGACAAAAATAATTACGTTCGCGTGAGCAATAAAAAAGCAGATGAATACCGAATGAAAGGATGATCTCTCGCAGCTGAGGTGATGCGCGCGACTGTTTAAAACGCGTGCGCGCTCTCGTTTCCTTGCGTGAAGCAACTGTGTCTAGAAAGACAGCTGATGTGATCGGTTCTCTTTCAAACAGACTAGACAAAAAGTGATGAACATGCACCCACAGTCTTGCTGCTTTCAAGAGCTCCAGATTTGTATTTTTGTAAGCAGCACCGGTTGCTTTCATTTTTCACCATTATTTGAACAGATTTTTTATGGGTCTAACGTTAACCGTGTGCGTTATAATCCTTTCATTTAGCACACGGTATATTTTTGACCTGCTTTCTTTTGCGTAATGTGGTTTAATTATAATTTTTTTTACAATAACATTGCTTTAATGGGAGATTACTCCCCATTTATGTGTAGTTAACTGGTGATCTGGGACCTTTAGCCAGGACAGATTACTGTGCATATGTTTTGTTAAATAAAAAGTATAGTAAACAGCTATATTATGCTTGTTTTGACACATTTAAAATTTATGCCTAAAAAATAATTAATTGTTTATGTTTGGTGTGGTCAGAGATAAATTTGGTAAATCCTTCATTTTGAGCTCTGAAAATTATGTGAAATAAAAACTAATTGTAATACTATGAAACCATGACCCATTTGCTCATGAACATTTAGCAAGCTCATGCACAACACACAAAAAGTGAAATGAATGAGGCATGTGAAGAAAACGCAACATCTAAATTAAGTAATTTTAGCATGTCAAAGTCATATTTATGCATATAAAATATATTTTCCCAACAATAAATTTGTGGCTAGTGAAAATGGCGAGTGGCTAGTAATGTTGGAAAACTACTAGCCACCGTGGCTGGTGATCAAAAAAGTTAATGTCAAGCCCTGTATATATATATATATATCAAATTATGTGTGTGGTTGTGCGCGCGCCCGTGTGCGTGTGCGTGTGCGTGTGTGTGTGTGTGTGTGTGTGTGTGTGTGTGTGTGTGTGTGTGTGTGTGTGTGTGTTCTTCAGATCTCCTCTGAGTGCAGTGGGAGCACTGCATGTGGAGCCGTGTGAAGGAGACTCTACTGAAGCCAGACGCTGCTCTATTCCCTGTGCAGAGGGTAACACACATATCTGCAACACTTAAACACTCCACTGCATCTTAAACTAGCGCACATTGTTAGTCTTAAAGGTGACCAATTGTGCAAAAATCACTTTCATAAGAAGTTTTGTGTGTGTGTGTGCAGGTGCTGATGGAGTGCAGTGGAGCGAGTGGACACACTGGTCTGAGTGCAGTAAGACGTGTTTTCATCATGTGGATGCTGTGGGTATGAGGAAACGCTTCAGGAGCTGTAATCACTCACACACCTGTGCAGGAGATGCAGACGAGCAGGAGCCCTGCAATACATTGCACTGCCCTGGTACACACAACGCATCCCATAATACAACCAGCACTTCTCATGCTCTTTTTACATTCACATTTAGCCATTTAGCAGGCGCTTTGGTCCAAAGTGACTTTCAATTGAGGAGGCATTCAGCGATTCAACAAGAAGAGGCAACACACACAACAAGTGCTGATTATGCATGAACAACTGTTTGTAATCAGAGAATTAAGTGCTAGAGTAAGGAGGGGGGATTTTCTTTGGGGGGGTTTTTTAGAGAGAGAAGAGTGTTTTCTACAGGTGGTTTGTCAAGCCCACTCACGTGTGAGGCTCACTTAAATAATTGCACAACATTTCTTTTTTAAATGAAGTGATTATAAGAAAGTGTCTGGTGTAAATGTGCAAAAATTAGTGGATTAAAGTGTCAGAGAGATGAAAGAGTGTGTTTTCTACAGGTGGTTTTTCAAACCCACTCACCTGTGTGAGGCACACTCAGAAATGCACAGTAGGGTTTTTTTGAGATATGGAGTGATTGTAATGCTGCGTTCACACCAGACGCGGAAGAAGCGTCAAGCGCGAGTGATTTACATGTTAAGTCAATGCAAACGCGCGAATAGGCATCCTGCGGCGCGATACACGCGAATGGCGCGAATGACGCGAATGGCGCGATACTCGCGAATGGTGCAGGCGCGAATTGAGCGTTTGACGCGCTTAACGCGCAAATCACGCAAATCGCTCGAGTTCAAAAATCTGAACTTCAGCGGACATTCGCGCCGCGTTAACCAATCAGAAGCTTGCTCTTGTGGGGGCATGACTGTGGCGTAGCACCTGTTGTTGGTGTCCCGGGGGAAATCCCTCAGCTGACAACAGTTCATCAAACTGGGCTTGGCTCAGTCAGAAGCACCGCTGAAAGCCTCCGTCATCCAGGTTAAGTTTCCGGAGGAGTTAGGAGCTCACAGAGCTGGTTTCACCTCAGAATGTATCGAGTGGACTCAGACATGGCTCCAAACGTATCAACGCTGTTTTACAGCCTTAATAAAGCACATAAACACAGTTATTTTATCAATAAAATCCATGTTAGCCATTTAGCAACGAAGCTACAGTCACCGGGCAGACAGAAGCCCGGCCCATGACGCGAATCCGCGTCTGTTCTGAAGCGGAGTTTGACGCGCGAATGAAGCGGAGTTTGACGTGCGAATGAAGTGGAGTCTGACGCGCGAATGAAGCGAGTAAACTCAAATGTTCACGCATCTATTTACTCGCGAATAGCGCGATTTAGCCGCGCGTTCCGCGTCTGGTGTGAACGCAGCATTAGAAAGTGTCTGCTGCAAAAACTGGTGCAAATGTGGGTTAAAGTGTCAGAGTGATGAAAAAGTGTCTTCTACAGGTGGTTTGTCAAGCCCACTAACCTGTGTGAAGCACTCTCAAAATTATTATTGGAGTTGTCGTGTGGTGTGGTGGGGAAGAGAAAAGGGGGTCCTGGTTTTGTTCAGGTGATCGCTGAAGAGATGAGTGCTTAGTTGTTGTTTGAATGATACTAGTGAATCTGTAGTCCGTGTGGGAATGAGAAGATCATAACACCAGCGTAGAACATTTTTTCCTCAAATGCACATTTCTTCTCAGCAGCTCTTAAAAAGAACACGCTGAGAGGAGCATTGTGAGGATGAGATTTTAGAAATTATACATTATTTGTGATTAATTTTAAACAAATGAATCATGTAAAAAAAAAAAAAAAACAGCTACAAATAAATAGAAAACAAATTAAATTAACATGCAAATCAAAATTCAGAAAGGCAAATCAAAAAGTTTTAAACCAACTATTAAGCAATTGAAAAAAACTGAAGCTATGCAATGTTTTTGTTAGTTGAAATAAAATTTGTATTTTTATGCATGTAATTAATATGAATGTAAAACACACCAGTATTAATATAATTATGATTATTTAAAAGGTCACAAAACACATGTGTTGAGCTGTTGACAGTCATATATGTGTCCCGCGCTGCTATAAACACTATTAGGACACATATATTGCACTAAAAAGTGAAAATTGGTTGTTTTTGCGTTATTTTGAGCAAATTCGTTCTTCCGGTTTGAAACTAATTTTTGAAGCCGCGTCACGGCCATGAGATACTTAGGTGTAAATCCAGCCTGGAGAGTGGCTGTCTGTCTTGTCGAGAACATTCTGACGTATCTGAGTGTGCGGCATTAATTGATGACAAAGACGTGCTTCAAACCAATCAGCGTGCTCTATTGTGTATGACGTGAAACTTCATTAATATGCATGATAGCTCCGGAGACTGTTTACCAGTTTACAGCGTTCAGACGGCAGAGAGACGCCACGTTGTGTTGCTAAAACAAGTGAAAGAACAAGAATTTGGAGACACGGGTCGTCGGTGTTGCGTTTATTAGTGTGCTGCAACGAAGATTTTGTTTTCATTTTCCCTCTATGAGAGAGCAGCTGGACTCGCGTGTGGATTACAGTGCACGCGACACGCGACAGAAACGCGTTTGTAAGGAACATTTTTTACCCGAGAGCTTTTCACATCTGGAAATGGTGAAATCCGGATTTGCCGCTCGTCTCCTTTTAATAAAAAGACACAGCTCCAGTTTGATTGTCTGTCTACATATTTGGTAAGTGTGTTTGCAGTGCAGTGCCCTTTGTTTAACCCAGATTGCAAAGTTAGTTCGTATTGTCAGCAGTGCTCTTTCAGTTTTTAAAGACATACCATAGTCAAAATGATTGAGTTACTAAGTTTACAGTATGTTAATATCACTGCAATATTACAGTACAATATTATAGACTGAAAGATCCGCTGTAAATGCTGCTCTCCGAGTGTAAACATGTTAACACAAACTATTCCCGTCGTGCAGGATTTTCGCCGCATTTTGTGACAGGATAGTCTATACACACACGGCTTTCTGACGCTACCTACAGAGTACATAAGTTACAGAGAAATGTGGAGGATTTTTTTAAAAATCAGCCTCTGTGTGTTTGTTTTGCCTGTGAAATCAGCACGTGCCCAAATGGAAACTCCCTTCTTTGCAAATCCTTCCCTCTTTCCCTCCCCCGACACTCCCACACTCCCAGAGCTGGACACGCCCAACTTTCCTGACTTTTTTTCAAACTAGAGGTGTGAAAACACCCTGCTGAGACAGGGGGTTTCGTGGCCCTTTAAGAAAAAGAAATCAATAGTATTTATGTTTGGTAACTTTTCTAATTTTAGTTTATTTTAAGTTTCAAAATAAAATAAAAATTGTGCTAAAATTAAAGTTGAAATAAAATAAATAGAAATGTTTATAAAAGTAAATGATAAGAAAAAAATTCAAATGCATGTGAATTTATTGTTTTACAAAGAATAAAAACTACAATTGACTGCTTAATCAAAATTTTAAAAAAAAAATTAAAAAGGCTAAATTAATGAGTAATACCAATATAGCAGTGCACAGAAAACCACATAGGAACATTGTTGTATTTAATTTTTAAATTGAAAGAAATTCAAAAAGAAAAATTGAATTACTCTTAAAAAAAATAAAAAGATCACTATTTTTGAGCATTTTACCTGTCAGACTACAGTTACTCAGTCTGTATTTTTCCATCATTGTTGTTCTTAATTTATTGTTTTTTACTCTCTGTCTGGTCAGTGAATGGAGGCTGGTCGTCCTGGTCCAGCTGGTCTGATTGTTCATCTGACTGTGACTCTGGTGTTCAGACGAGGGAGCGGTTCTGCAGTTTCCCACCGCCGCTGTACGGAGGCCTCGTCTGTCCTGGTCCACACATGCAGACACGAGACTGCAACGTCCAGCCCTGCACTGGTAAAACAATACACCAGAAATACTATTGTTATCTTGAATATAATAAAACATGAATATATTTATAACATTTAATATATTACTTCAGCTGAAATTGGACACTTTTATAATAAATATTGAAAATGAATTGATCATATTTGATTATTATGTTTTTTCTACTCTTGTATTTATTTATTTATTTATTTCATTGAATCATTTTCTTTTCGGCTTAGTCCCTTTATTAATCTGGGGTCGCCACAGCGGAATGAACCGCCAACTTATCCAGCACATGTTTTACGCAGCGGATGCCCTTCCAGCCGCAACCCATCCTTGGGAAACATCCATACACTCATCCACACTCATACACTACGGACAATTTAGTCTACCCAATTCATCTATAGCGCATGTGTTTGGACTGTGGGGGAAACCGGAGCACCCGGAGGAAACCCACGCGAACACAGGGAGAACATGCAAACTCCACACAGAAAAGCCAACTGACCCAGCCGAGGTTCAAACCTGCGACCCAGCAACCTTCTTGCTGTGAGGCGACAGCACTACCTACTGCGCCACTGTGTCGCCTTATTTATTTATTTATTTATTTTATATATGTTTGTTTATTTTTTTTTATTTATTGTATTTTTATTTTTTTATTTATTTATATTTGTATTTAATTAAAAATGTTTGTTTATTTATTTTATTTTTAATTTTTTAAATTATTTAAAAAAAAAATATTTATTTTTATTTTTTTTTCATGTGGGTCACTGCCGCTGTTAGCAAATCTAATATATATATATATATATATATATATATATATATATATATATATATATATATATATATATGCATTACCATTGAAACGTGTGTGTGTGTGTGTTTCAGGTGTGTGTCCAGACGGTATGACGTTCCTGTGGAAGCATCAGTGTGAGGCTCAGGGCGGCGCGTGTCCGCGAGTGTGTCTGGATGCCATGGCGGATGTGCAGTGTGCGTCTGAGTGTTATGATGGATGCTACTGTTCTCCGGGTTTCTATCTGTTCAATAAGAGCTGTGTGCGTCTCCAGTTCTGCCCCTGTGTCCACCAGGGGGCGCTACTGATGCCCGGAGACTCTGTACCGCAGGACAGCTGCAACAACTGGTAAATGCATTTAAAACTTACACTATTTTTACATGGTTTTTGTATCTGACAGTGTGTTGTGTTTCTTGTGTTCAGCACGTGTGTTAATGGAGAGATGCACTGTGGAGAAGAGCCCTGTCCTTGTGAGCATATATTATATTTTATATATACTTTTTTTATGGAATTATTATATTCTGCATTCATTTAAAAGTGTGTTTCCTAGTTGATTTTTACTGAAACAAGAATTATTTAATTGATTAACCCTCTGGGGTCTGAGGTGATTTTGGGGCCCCTAAGATGTTTTGACACTTGTGCTTATTTCAGCTACTGATTACAAAGTATTGGCCAACATGTATGTTTTTTTGTATTCAGGACAATCTGTATACATAGGATATATGTCTCATGTCTGTGTGTCTTGTTTTTTGCAGAGTTTCAGTTCATTTTAGTGACACGTTTCTAAAAACAGTTCTTGAGACAAAAGAAAGATGCAAACACTGTTTATTTCCCTTATTTTGCAAAAACGCACACTTTTGTTGTTATTGTGAGTGTACACACAAAAAGCTAGACACCTAACAGATTCCAATGATGTGTAACACTTATTTGTGTGACCAAACTCAACAGAGTATTCTTAGTGTCTTTGGCACTGATAAGAAAAAAGAGATGCTAATCACACTGCCACAACCTCAGAGGATTAATGTGTATCCTAATAATTGTTAAAAATAAATGATGAAAATGTTGTTATTTTCTTAATAAGTAAAGATCTAGATACTAGAGCTAAGTTGATAATATTAAAAACAGTGTTAAATGATTTAACGTTTTAATGTTGATAACCATGAAATAAACTCTGCAATTTAAATGTGCAATAAAATCCTTTGAAAGAAAAGGAAATCGTTTTAGTTCATTTATTTTTTGTTTTTGTTATTAAATATATATTATAATGTTTTTTTATTTAATTTAGCTAAACAATTATCTTGCATCCATGTTCTGAAATTACCAATTTTAATAATTTAATTTAATTTAATTTAATTTAATTTAATTTAATTTAATTTAATTTAATTTAATTTAATTTAATTTAATTTAATTTAATTTAACATTCAATTTCTTTTCGGCTTAGTCCCTTTATTAATCTGGGGTTGCCACAGCGGAATGAACCGCCAACTTATCCAGCACATGTTTTACGCAGCGGATGCCATTCCAGCTGTAACCCGTCACTGGGAAACATCCACACACACTCATTCACACACATACACTACGGACAATTTAGCCAACCCAATTCACCTACACTGCATGTCTTTTGGACTTGTGGGGGAAACTGAAGCACCTGTAATTTAATTTAATTTAATTTAATTTAATTTAATTTAATTTAATTTAATTTAATTTAATTTAATTTAATTTAATTTAATTTAATTTAATTTAATTTAATTTAATTTAATTTAATTTAACATTCATTTTCTTTTTGGCTTAGTCCCTTTATTAATCTGGGGTCACCACAGCGGAATAAACCGCCAACTTATCCTGCACATGTTTTACGCAGCGGATGCCCTTCCAGCTGCAACCCGTCACTGGGAAACATCCATACACACTCATTCACACACATACACTACGGACAATTTAGCTTACCCAATTCACCTAACCTGCATGTCTTTGGACTTGTGGGGGAAACCGAAGCACCTATAATTTAATTTAGTTTATTTTTTATTAATGTTATTATTAATCACACCAAAACAAAAGCTTGTATCTAAATAATATATGTGTGCATACTGTGTAAATTTATTATGTATATATAAATACTCACACATACACATAAAATAATGTGTATAACATAAAAGAGAGAGAAAAGAAAAAATGCTGCTCACTATGTGCAGTACTGAGAGTGCTATAACAGTTACAGTATGTTTTTTTTATTCAACTTAAAATAAATATATACATTTTTAAAGGGGGCCCTGAAATTAAGTTTTTAAGTAATTTAGATGTTAGTATCAGTCGGTTAGTTTTTAGGATGTCTATAAGCTCGTGTGCTCCAAAACAATGACAAAATTCGCGTTTCGAAGATATAAAACTGATATAAACATGTAAAGCTTATAGTTTGTCACTTCCCCCTAAAAAGATCAATGGTTTTATTCACGTCAACTAATACGTCAGTTTCTCATCATATCTTCTGACCAATCAATTGCTCTCTAGTATCGGACATGCCCCGCCCCCTTCAAGATGCTTTTCATTTAATGCGCTTAACCACTCACTGGTAGAGCGGTAATAAACCAAAACGCTATTGGCTGTTTTTTTCTTAAGGGAGGAGCTACACTATGTCCCGGCCTCTTTTTGTGTTTTGCTTGAGATTATGTCAAACACTGAATAAAAATGCACATTTCAAAGCACTTCAGAGGACTTTTAAATGCTTATTTTATCAGCATAAAATGTCATGCTTGTATCATCTCTCATAAATGCTTTTTACCTGCCAAGCCTTGTGTCCATCCCTCAGTTTTGCTCTTTTTCACCCCAAATACGAAACTCTTTACTGGTCTTCAGCATGCTGTGTGTTGTGCTGCAGTGCATTGTGGGTGGAGTGAATGGACCAGCTGGAGCGCTTGCAGTAGGACGTGTGACGTGGGCATCAGACGCCGCTATCGCTCAGGAACCAATCCGGCGCCAGCGTTCGGGGGACGCATCTGTGAGGGCGAACGCATTGGGCTGGACACATGCAGCGTTACACCGTGCTTCGGTACAGAAATCACTGTACATCAGTGCACATCTATAGAGCTGAAGTCAGAATTAATAACTCTCCTGAATTATTAGGAGAGAAGATTTTAACGGAAAGAAACATATTTCCTAACATAATAGTTTTATTAACTCATGTTGTGTGTTCAGGAGTGTGATGTTAACAGTGTAATGTTGTGTGTTCAGGAGTGAAGGGCCCGTGGAGCCGCTGGTCTGAGTGTTCGGTGTCCTGCGGCGGAGGCTACAGGAGCAGAACCAGGGGACCAATCAGGAGCCACGGCACACAGCAGCAGTTCAGCGCCTGCAACCTGCAGCCCTGCGGTCAGTCTGTGTGTGTGTGCGAGTGTGTTTGTGTGTGTGTGAGAGTGCATGGATGTGTGTGCATGTCAGAGTGCATGTGTCTCTGTGGGTGTGTCTGTGTGTGTGTGCTTAAGAGTGTGTGTCTGTGTGTGCATGTGAGTGTGTGTGTGTGTGTTTTTGTGTGTGTACGAGAGTGCATGAATGTATGTACATGTAAGAGTGTGTGTGTGTTTGTGTGTGTGAAGCAGGTTATTATCTCTGTGTGTCTGTGTGATGTCAGGTAACAGAAGCGGGTGTTCTGGTGGTCAGCAGTGGTCAGTGTGTGTCAGAGAGCAGCTGCTGTGTTCAGATTTGGGGACTGAGGCTCAGAAAGATGCTCACTGCCACCCGGGATGCCAGTGTCCTAAAGGATCTGCTCTGCAGGTGTGTGTGTGTGTTTCTTTGTATGGTTTGTAAATAAAACATTCATTTGATTTATGTGTGTGTGTGTGTGTGTGTGTGTGTGTGTGTGTTGTAGAATGGCGAGTGTGTGCCTGTTTCGCTCTGTCACTGTCATGTAGATGGAGAGCAGCACAAACCCAGAGCCACCGTCACCAAAGACTGCAACAACTGGTAAAACCACTGATCATAAAACTTAATTTAATAATTACTATTTTAATGTTGTGAATTAATTTAATTGTAAAATATTTGCAATGCTATTATATTTTTCAATAGAATAACGTTGAAGCCTTTATCAGGCTGACATTGAGTACATTAAGTGTAACAGTCTTATAATAACCCTCAGTAAGGCTCTTTTCAAAGAGTGCCCTATAAAGGGTTCATTATGAAGTGCAAAAAGCATTTTAAAAAAGGTAATGCTTTAACATTTAAATCTTTAAAAACACACAATTTGTGTTATTTTGTATTATCCATAATGAACATAAAATGTGATTCATCCCTAATCTATTGTATTCCTCCAGCACGTGTGAATCAGGAAAGCTGGTCAACTGTACCAGTGTGGATTGTGATGGTAAGACACACGTTTTCTTATTTATATCTAACATTACCTTCATTATGGGGGCAGAATTAAGAGTTTTGAAAATATAAAAATGCAGATTCTTTGCTGTGAGGGTTGGTTTAGGGCAGGGCTATTCAATTAGTTTGTCACGGGGGCCAGTTCATGAAAAGCATCCCAAACGAAGGGCCGGAGAGATATGACTTGCAATATAAGTGATGACACAACTGCATATAAGAGCCAATATGTTGAATTTTTGCTCCTTTAGACACCCACGTTGTATTTGTCTACATTAAAATGTTAATATATTGTATTTTTAAAGTATATATCACTGCATTGTAGGATAAGTTTTTTTAACAAACATTCAAATGTTGTATTTCACAGCACAACAAAATCAGTGCATTGCTTAAGTAGGCTTCTTCTACATTCAGACACATTCATATGTTCTGTTTTGAACTGCATAACAATTATGGATGCAACAATTATAGATTTTGGCTGTACGATTACGATGAAGAATATTCAGGGTTTCACTGTTATCACGTCTAATGTAAATTTAAGCTTTATATTAGCTAGATTTAAATCTGGACATCCCTAACTAATATTAAAAAAACCTTTAAAAGGCATTTTCATTAGTAATAGTTTTTATGCTGTAGGTTTTTCTGTGCTTATAGGGCTACACAATTTAATTATGTGTGTGTTTATAGAGAGGAAAGGGAGAAAATAATATAATAATAATTGTTATGAAGGTCAGCGCCAATATTTAGATAAAATTGTTGTTATCACCTGCGTTCATACATACATAATCATTTTAATAATAGGTCGTCTAACATGTCTTTTGTTTACATTGCACTGAAAGCTAAGCACAACTCTCACCACTACAGCATGAGATGTTTTCTACTGCGTGCGCCCAGACAGCCGCGAGCGCGTTGCTCCGCTTGCGCCCG